>JAWNPH010000101.1:0-24721 GCA_035047645.1 Drosophila merina
GAGTTCCAGCAAAAGGCAGCTGAAAAATCCGTCAATTTACATCCGATCTTCACCAAATAAGTTTTAGAACACTCTACGCATCAACACAAACAAAATTTTTTTTTTTTTTTTTTTTTTTTTATTAATTTCCTTTAAATTACATTCTGTTTTTTATAAAGAATAACAATGAGTAATGGTTGAAGAAAGGAAAAAAGGTAGCGGCCCTTCCCATTGCAAGGGTACGCTAATATTTTAATATTTTAATATTTTACTAATACGCTAATGTTTTAATATTTTACTAATAATTTAATTCCGTTGGAGTTTTACGTTTTAGTCTTCTCGGTCCCAGCTCTCTCATCGGTATTTGTCTCAGGTTTGGGTTTTGGTGGTTAAGTAGTTGATTTGTGTGTTTTTTGCTGCTTTTTTTAATAGTTTCGTTGACTGTCTCTATGTTTAGATCTTTATGTATATCTTCATTTCTAATATACCATTCTGCATTTGTCATTGTTCTTAGCATTTTCGATTGCGTTCGCTGAATTAGTTGTAAGTGGGATTTACTGGCAGTTCCCCAGATTTCTATGCCGTACGTCCATATTGGTTTTATTATCGCCTTGTATATTGAAATTTTGTAATGTAGTTTTAGTTTAGAGTGTTTTCCTATTAGCCAGTTAAGTTGTCGAAATTTGTTTTTTATTTCATTTCGTTTGTTTAGGATGTGCTGCTTCCATGTCAGTTTTGCGTCGATAGTTAGTCCAAGGTACTTGGCATATGGGCGTAACAATATTTGATTGTTGTTAATTTTAATTGCGAAGTTTTTGGGTTGTCGTTTTGTGTATATTACTTGTTGAGTTTTGTCTTTATTTATTTCGATGCCCCATCTCTCAAACCAGGATACTGTTTGTGTCATGATTTGTTGTAGCGTACTTGCAGCTGTTTTTTCACACGCGCTTGACGACATTAATACAGTATCATCTGCAAACGTAGCAATCATTGATCCAGGGATAGTTGGCTCTGGAATATCGGAGGTGTAGATCAAGTATAAGATGGGCCCAAGCACACTACCTTGGGGAACACCCGCTGACACCGGCATAATATCTGAGCATTCATTGTCATATTTGATATAGAAATATCTGTCCGTTATATAGCTATGTAGGATGGTATACAGGTTGTCTGGTAGTATATTTCTTAGCTTATGCAGCAGTCCTTTGTGCCATACTTTGTCAAATGCTTTAGCAATGTCCAAGTACACGGCATAGCAAAACTTCTTTTCGTCAAAATCTGTTGTTATTTTATTAATTACTCGATGGACCTGTTGGACAGTCGAGTGCTGCTTCCGGAAGCCGAATTGGTGAGGAGGTATTATATTTTTCTGTTTTAGGGTTGGCTCGATTTTATTTAATAGGACTCTTTCGAATACTTTTGAGAGGACAGGTAATAGCGTGATTGGTCTGTACGAACTTACAGTATTGGCGTTTTTATTCGGTTTCGGAATTGCTTTAATTTGGCCTATCTTCCAAGTTATGGGAAAGTATTGTAGTCGCAGGATTCCGTTAAACAGGTTTCTAATATAGATGATTATAGCGTCTGGTAGTTCTTTCAGGATTTTTCCTCCGATTAAGTCATATCCGGGGGCTTTCTTGTTTTTAATTTGTTTTATGTGCGATTTAATTTCTGCCTTTGTTATAGTTTTAATTGCACAATTTGGGTTGGTGATTTGTGTTGGAAGCTCAGCGTTGCCGTTGTCCATGTCATTTGTAAATGATGATTTAAAGTGTTCAGCCAGAGTGTCTGCTTTTTCTTTGTTTGATCTCGCCCATGTGTTATTGTTTCTTTTTATAGGCGGCTTGTGTATAGTTGAGTTCGTCAATTTTTTGGTCGCTTTCCACAGAGAATAATTTGTCGATAAGGAGGTTCCGAGGTTGCTAAGGTAGTATTGTAGCCGGTTATCTTTGTCTGCCCTGAGAATTCTCTTGAGTTCGTCTGTTGCTTTATTAAGTTTGTGTTTATCTTCTGGATGCCTAGTCCTTTGCCATATCTTCCTAAGGTTGCGCTTTTGTCTGATTTTTTCTTTAATAAAGGCGGGAGTTTTCTTTGATGTAGTCATTTTTATAGATGGTGTCGATTGCGTTGCTGCATTTATGATGTTGTCATTTAAATATGCTATTGCGGAGTCCAGTTCGTTGTTTGTCTTTAGAGAGATATTTATTTCCATGTTCTGTTCCAAAATCTCGCGAAACATAGTCCAGTTTGTTTTGTGGTTAAATAAAGGGGGGTCATTGTTGTTTTCTTCTACTCCACCATGTAGTGTAATTAATATTGGGGAGTGGTCGGAGGAGAGGTCTAGGCATGATTTTATTGTTAGGTTATCGCAATTTATATTTCTTGTAATACAGAAGTCAATTAAGTCCGGTAGCTTGTTTGTGTCAGTTGGCCAATAAGTCGGCTCGCCTGTGCTTAGGGCATGGCTATTATTGCTTCTTATTGCGTCATACAGTTGTCTTCCCTTTGCAGTGGTAAGTCTGGACCCCCATGTTATGTGTTTGGCATTATAGTCACCTCCTGCCAGATACCGATTTCCCAGTGATTTTAGAAAATCGAGGTATTGGTCTTTTGTGTTGTTAAATTTAGGTGGGCAATAAACTGCAGATATATTTATTGGACCCGTTGTGTCTGAGGTCGATATGGTAGTAGCCTGTATGTAGTCCTTTTTGAATCCATTAAGCTCTATGCACTTTATGCTTTTTTTAATTATTATTGCAGTACCACCATGGGCCTTACCGTCCGGGTGATTAGTAGAGAATATATTATAGTTTGGTATGTTTATATATGTTTTGTCAGTTGAGTGCGTTTCGGAAATGAGCATGACGTCAATTAGTTTTTCATTTAGGAAAGTTTTTAATTCAAGTATATGGCGTGAAAGTCCGTTAGCATTCCAGATGGCGATTGTTAGGTGTTTATTTGTCAAGTTTAGATGCTAGAATCGTGATTATGTTCAGCATATTTGCCATTTGGGTTATTAATTGTTTCATCAATTGTTTTAGTTCGTCAAAATCATTTTGTGCGGTTTGGCTTAGTTGCGTTGGAGCAGGCTGTATATTAGGTACGCTGGCAGTTTGGATTGCTGAGTTGGTTTGATGGCTAGTTACTTGGTTTCTATTTAAGACTTCGGCATAGGATATTTCTGGTGTCTTTAAGCTTTCTACGTTATTTGTTGTACTGTATTGTGTCGTTTGATTATTTGTTTCTGTTGCCGGTATTTCTTTTTTCCGGAGAGTTGGGTATTTTTGGATTTGTAGTGCTTTGTACACCATACAACCTTTATAGTTTGCAGTGTGGTTTTCACTGCATAGTGCACATTTAATACTTGTTCGGTCCGATCTTGTATTAATAGTGCAGGATGATGAGCTGTGTTTTCCAGCGCATTTTACACAAGTTGGGTCTTTGGTGCAGTAATTTTTGGTATGTCCATATTTTTGGCAGTTTGTACATTGGGGAAGTTCTCGCCTTGGTCGCGGTGGCTCAAAAATTACTTTGCAATGAAGAAGGTGCTCAATTTTATAGATGTCTTTATTATTTTCTTTCATTTTGAGTTCAATAGAGAATAGAGGCAATGGTTGTTTGGTGTCGTAGCGCTGGATGTTGTGTAAATTTATAACTTCATGTCCTTGCTGGGCTAGTTCATTTATAATATCGTCTTTGTCTGTAGCATGATGGACGTTACGAAGGATTACCTTAAATCCCCTCTGGTCTTTTGGTCTGAAGGTGTAGTATTTGGTCGATTTATCTTTTAATAGTCCTAATATGTTGTGATAGTGAGTAGTTTCTAGTGGCTGTATTTTTATTTCATTAGTTGACAGTGCTTTAAGTTCATATCGTGTTTCTTTCAATGAGTTTAAAGCAGTAGTTAGTGCGTATATGTTTTCAACATTTTGAACATATATGGGGGGCGGTTTTGCTTTTTTGTGCTCAATTTGCATTTGCGCATTTATGGTTGCATTTGTCCCATTGTCAGTTTGGTTTTCGTCTTCATCATCTTGTGCTAGTAACTCAAAGCGGTTGCTTGAGTTTGGCTCGGCTAGCCAGTACTCTTTGAGTGTTTTTTGAGTGGCGGTTTGGGTTTTATTCTTCTGTTTCTTGTTGCCATTTAAAAGATCTTTGGAACCGTTTGGAGACTGATTTTCTCGGTGACGTTTTAAGTTTTGTTGTTTTGGGAGAGAGGATTGAGATTTGTTTATTGTTATTGGAGCGGGTATTGAGGTTGTGGGTGTTTTAATATTCGCTGAGGAAGAGCGTATCGGCATTGAAGCATAGCAAACTGTAGTTGTTGTTGCTATAGTTGCTGTAGTTGTGGTATTTGTGTCTGAGGTTGTTGAAAGCGGAAGAGTTGAGAGTGGGAGAGCTGAGAGCGTAACTGCTGTGAGCGGGAGCGTTGAGTGTGTGTTCATTAATATCTCGGAAGTTGTTGATGGTATACGCGCGGGTAAATTTGGCGCGCATTCTGGTCTTCGTTGCTGAGAGTAATTGTTGGGTCTCTCCAATGCTGGAGAGCAAGATCGCGCTCTTTCATCACTCTGCGGGTGCAAGTTTTGGTAATTGTTTGTATGATTTGATATGTGGGTGAGTGAGATGTAGGAGTTGTTTTTGTTTTGTTTTGCTTGAAGCTCTCGCTTCTGATTTTGAGCGCCGGGTGCGCTCATATTTTGTTTAGTTTATTGTTTTCACTTGTTTCTTGTTTATTTATTCACAGGAGTATATGGGGTTTTGTAAAAAACACATATAAATATGTATTAGCGTCTTTTCGCTTTTATATAATGGTTTTCACTTGGGATTGAATTTTGCACTTAGACTTCAATATTAACTGGAGCTTTGTTAAAAACACGTCCGTCGGGGTTGAAGATCAAAGGATCAATGCTGATGCAGCTGATAAATCCGTCAATTTACATCCGATCTTCACCAAATAAGTTTTAAAACACTCTACGCATCAACACAAACAAAATAAGACATTATTTGTGACAAAGTGATAGAAAATAGCGGAGATATTTGCTGTCATACAAACTTCCTTTGCGATATCTTGAAGCTTGCATATGCCACGAGTTGCCCAGAGTTCCGGCAAATGGCAGCTGATAAATCCGTCAATTTACATCCGATCTTCACCAAATAAGTATTAAAACACTCTACGCATCAACACAAACAAAATAAGACATTATTTGTGACGAAGCGATAGAAAATAGCGGAGATATTTGCTGTCATACAAACTTCCTTTGCGATATCTTGAAGCTTGCATATGCCACGAGTTGCCCAGAGTTCCGGCAAATGGCAGCTGATAAATCCGTCAATTTACATCCGATCTTCACCAAATAAGTTTTAAAACACTCTACGCATCAACACAAACAAAATAAGACATTATTTGTGACGAAGCGATAGAAAATAGCGGAGATATTTGCTGTCATACAAACTTCCTTTGCGATATCTTGAAGCTTGCATATGCCACGAGTTGCCCAGAGTTCCGGCAAATGGCAGCTGATAAATCCGTCAATTTACATCCGATCTTCACCAAATAAGTTTTAAAACACTCTACGCATCAACACAAACAAAATAAGACATTATTTGTGACGAAGCGATAGAAAATAGCGGAGATATTTGCTGTCATACAAACTTCCTTTGCGATATCTTGAAGCTTGCATATGCCACGAGTTGCCCAGAGTTCCGGCAAATGGCAGCTGATAAATCCGTCAATTTACATCCGATCTTCACCAAATAAGTTTTAAAACACTCTACGCATCAACACAAACAAAATAAGACATTATTTGTGACGAAGCGATAGAAAATAGCGGAGATATTTGCTGTCATACAAACTTCCTTTGCGATATCTTGAAGCTTGCATATGCCACGAGTTGCCCAGAGTTCCGGCAAATGGCAGCTGATAAATCCGTCAATTTACATCCGATCTTCACCAAATAAGTTTTAAAACACTCTACGCATCAACACAAACAAAATAAGACATTATTTGTGACGAAGCGATAGAAAATAGCGGAGATATTTGCTGTCATACAAACTTCCTTTGCGATATCTTGAAGCTTGCATATGCCACGAGTTGCCCAGAGTTCCGGCAAATGGCAGCTGATAAATCCGTCAATTTACATCCGATCTTCACCAAATAAGTTTTAAAACACTCTACGCATCAACACAAACAAAATAAGACATTATTTGTGACGAAGCGATAGAAAATAGCGGAGATATTTGCTGTCATACAAACTTCCTTTGCGATATCTTGAAGCTTGCATATGCCACGAGTTGCCCAGAGTTCCGGCAAATGGCAGCTGATAAATCCGTCAATTTACATCCGATCTTCACCAAATAAGTTTTAAAACACTCTACGCATCAACACAAACAAAATAAGACATTATTTGTGACGAAGCGATAGAAAATAGCGGAGATATTTGCTGTCATACAAACTTCCTTTGCGATATCTTGAAGCTTGCATATGCCACGAGTTGCCCAGAGTTCCGGCAAATGGCAGCTGATAAATCCGTCAATTTACATCCGATCTTCACCAAATAAGTTTTAAAACACTCTACGCATCAACACAAACAAAATAAGACATTATTTGTGACGAAGCGATAGAAAATAGCGGAGATATTTGCTGTCATACAAACTTCCTTTGCGATATCTTGAAGCTTGCATATGCCACGAGTTGCCCAGAGTTCCGGCAAATGGCAGCTGATAAATCCGTCAATTTACATCCGATCTTCACCAAATAAGTTTTAAAACACTCTACGCATCAACACAAACAAAATAAGACATTATTTGTGACGAAGCGATAGAAAATAGCGGAGATATTTGCTGTCATACAAACTTCCTTTGCGATATCTTGAAGCTTGCATATGCCACGAGTTGCCCAGAGTTCCGGCAAATGGCAGCTGATAAATCCGTCAATTTACATCCGATCTTCACCAAATAAGTTTTAAAACACTCTACGCAACACAAACAAAATAAGACATTATTTGTGACGAAGCGATAGAAAATAGCGGAGATATTTGCTGTCATACAAACTTCCTTTGCGATATCTTGAAGCTTGCATATGCCACGAGTTGCCCAGAGTTCCGGCAAATGGCAGCTGATAAATCCGTCAATTTACATCCGATCTTCACCAAATAAGTTTTAAAACACTCTACGCATCAACACAAACAAAATAAGACATTATTTGTGACGAAGCGATAGAAAATAGCGGAGATATTTGCTGTCATACAAACTTCCTTTGCGATATCTTGAAGCTTGCATATGCCACGAGTTGCCCAGAGTTCCGGCAAATGGCAGCTGATAAATCCGTCAATTTACATCCGATCTTCACCAAATAAGTTTTAAAACACTCTACGATAACACAAACAAAATAAGACATTATTTGTGACGAAGCGATAGAAAATAGCGGAGATATTTGCTGTCATACAAACTTCCTTTGCGATATCTTGAAGCTTGCATATGCCACGAGTTGCCCAGAGTTCCGGCAAATGGCAGCTGATAAATCCGTCAATTTACATCCGATCTTCACCAAATAAGTTTTAAAACACTCTACGCATCAACACAAACAAAATAAGACATTATTTGTGACGAAGCGATAGAAAATAGCGGAGATATTTGCTGTCATACAAACTTCCTTTGCGATATCTTGAAGCTTGCATATGCCACGAGTTGCCCAGAGTTCCGGCAAATGGCAGCTGATAAATCCGTCAATTTACATCCGATCTTCACCAAATAAGTTTTAAAACACTCTACGCATCAACACAAACAAAATAAGACATTATTTGTGACGAAGCGATAGAAAATAGCGGAGATATTTGCTGTCATACAAACTTCCTTTGCGATATCTTGAAGCTTGCATATGCCACGAGTTGCCCAGAGTTCCGGCAAATGGCAGCTGATAAATCCGTCAATTTACATCCGATCTTCACCAAATAAGTTTTAAAACACTCTACGCATCAACACAAACAAAATAAGACATTATTTGTGACGAAGCGATAGAAAATAGCGGAGATATTTGCTGTCATACAAACTTCCTTTGCGATATCTTGAAGCTTGCATATGCCACGAGTTGCCCAGAGTTCCGGCAAATGGCAGCTGATAAATCCGTCAATTTACATCCGATCTTCACCAAATAAGTTTTAAAACACTCTACGCATCAACACAAACAAAATAAGACATTATTTGTGACGAAGCGATAGAAAATAGCGGAGATATTTGCTGTCATACAAACTTCCTTTGCGATATCTTGAAGCTTGCATATGCCACGAGTTGCCCAGAGTTCCGGCAAATGGCAGCTGATAAATCCGTCAATTTACATCCGATCTTCACCAAATAAGTTTTAAAACACTCTACGCATCAACACAAACAAAATAAGACATTATTTGTGACGAAGCGATAGAAAATAGCGGAGATATTTGCTGTCATACAAACTTCCTTTGCGATATCTTGAAGCTTGCATATGCCACGAGTTGCCCAGAGTTCCGGCAAATGGCAGCTGATAAATCCGTCAATTTACATCCGATCTTCACCAAATAAGTTTTAAAACACTCTACGCATCAACACAAACAAAATAAGACATTATTTGTGACGAAGCGATAGAAAATAGCGGAGATATTTGCTGTCATACAAACTTCCTTTGCGATATCTTGAAGCTTGCATATGCCACGAGTTGCCCAGAGTTCCGGCAAATGGCAGCTGATAAATCCGTCAATTTACATCCGATCTTCACCAAATAAGTTTTAAAACACTCTACGCATCAACACAAACAAAATAAGACATTATTTGTGACGAAGCGATAGAAAATAGCGGAGATATTTGCTGTCATACAAACTTCCTTTGCGATATCTTGAAGCTTGCATATGCCACGAGTTGCCCAGAGTTCCGGCAAATGGCAGCTGATAAATCCGTCAATTTACATCCGATCTTCACCAAATAAGTTTTAAAACACAAATAAGTTTTAAAAACTCTATACGCATCAACACAAACAAAATAAGACATTATTTGTGACGAAGCGATAGAAAATAGCGGAGATATTTGCTGTCATACAAACTTCCTTTGCGATATCTTGAAGCTTGCATATGCCACGAGTTGCCCAGAGTTCCGGCAAATGGCAGCTGATAAATCCGTCAATTTACATCCGATCTTCACCAAATAAGTTTTAAAACACTCTACGCATCAACACAAACAAAATAAGACATTATTTGTGACGAAGCGATAGAAAATAGCGGAGATATTTGCTGTCATACAAACTTCCTTTGCGATATCTTGAAGCTTGCATATGCCACGAGTTGCCCAGAGTTCCGGCAAATGGCAGCTGATAAATCCGTCAATTTACATCCGATCTTCACCAAATAAGTTTTAAAACACTCTACGCATCAACACAAACAAAATAAGACATTATTTGTGACGAAGCGATAGAAAATAGCGGAGATATTTGCTGTCATACAAACTTCCTTTGCGATATCTTGAAGCTTGCATATGCCACGAGTTGCCCAGAGTTCCGGCAAATGGCAGCTGATAAATCCGTCAATTTACATCCGATCTTCACCAAATAAGTTTTAAAACACTCTACGCATCAACACAAACAAAATAAGACATTATTTGTGACGAAGCGATAGAAAATAGCGGAGATATTTGCTGTCATACAAACTTCCTTTGCGATATCTTGAAGCTTGCATATGCCACGAGTTGCCCAGAGTTCCGGCAAATGGCAGCTGATAAATCCGTCAATTTACATCCGATCTTCACCAAATAAGTTTTAAAACACTCTACGCATCAACACAAACAAAATAAGACATTATTTGTGACGAAGCGATAGAAAATAGCGGAGATATTTGCTGTCATACAAACTTCCTTTGCGATATCTTGAAGCTTGCATATGCCACGAGTTGCCCAGAGTTCCGGCAAATGGCAGCTGATAAATCCGTCAATTTACATCCGATCTTCACCAAATAAGTTTTAAAACACTCTACGCATCAACACAAACAAAATAAGACATTATTTGTGACGAAGCGATAGAAAATAGCGGAGATATTTGCTGTCATACAAACTTCCTTTGCGATATCTTGAAGCTTGCATATGCCACGAGTTGCCCAGAGTTCCGGCAAATGGCAGCTGATAAATCCGTCAATTTACATCCGATCTTCACCAAATAAGTTTTAAAACACTCTACGCATCAACACAAACAAAATAAGACATTATTTGTGACGAAGCGATAGAAAATAGCGGAGATATTTGCTGTCATACAAACTTCCTTTGCGATATCTTGAAGCTTGCATATGCCACGAGTTGCCCAGAGTTCCGGCAAATGGCAGCTGATAAATCCGTCAATTTACATCCGATCTTCACCAAATAAGTTTTAAAACACTCTACGCATCAACACAAACAAAATAAGACATTATTTGTGACGAAGCGATAGAAAATAGCGGAGATATTTGCTGTCATACAAACTTCCTTTGCGATATCTTGAAGCTTGCATATGCCACGAGTTGCCCAGAGTTCCGGCAAATGGCAGCTGATAAATCCGTCAATTTACATCCGATCTTCACCAAATAAGTTTTAAAACACTCTACGCATCAACACAAACAAAATAAGACATTATTTGTGACGAAGCGATAGAAAATAGCGGAGATATTTGCTGTCATACAAACTTCCTTTGCGATATCTTGAAGCTTGCATATGCCACGAGTTGCCCAGAGTTCCGGCAAATGGCAGCTGATAAATCCGTCAATTTACATCCGATCTTCACCAAATAAGTTTTAAAACACTCTACGCATCAACACAAACAAAATAAGACATTATTTGTGACGAAGCGATAGAAAATAGCGGAGATATTTGCTGTCATACAAACTTCCTTTGCGATATCTTGAAGCTTGCATATGCCACGAGTTGCCCAGAGTTCCGGCAAATGGCAGCTGATAAATCCGTCAATTTACATCCGATCTTCACCAAATAAGTTTTAAAACACTCTACGCATCAACACAAACAAAATAAGACATTATTTGTGACGAAGCGATAGAAAATAGCGGAGATATTTGCTGTCATACAAACTTCCTTTGCGATATCTTGAAGCTTGCATATGCCACGAGTTGCCCAGAGTTCCGGCAAATGGCAGCTGATAAATCCGTCAATTTACATCCGATCTTCACCAAATAAGTTTTAAAACACTCTACGCATCAACACAAACAAAATAAGACATTATTTGTGACGAAGCGATAGAAAATAGCGGAGATATTTGCTGTCATACAAACTTCCTTTGCGATATCTTGAAGCTTGCATATGCCACGAGTTGCCCAGAGTTCCGGCAAATGGCAGCTGATAAATCCGTCAATTTACATCCGATCTTCACCAAATAAGTTTTAAAACACTCTACGCATCAACACAAACAAAATAAGACATTATTTGTGACGAAGCGATAGAAAATAGCGGAGATATTTGCTGTCATACAAACTTCCTTTGCGATATCTTGAAGCTTGCATATGCCACGAGTTGCCCAGAGTTCCGGCAAATGGCAGCTGATAAATCCGTCAATTTACATCCGATCTTCACCAAATAAGTTTTAAAACACTCTACGCATCAACACAAACAAAATAAGACATTATTTGTGACGAAGCGATAGAAAATAGCGGAGATATTTGCTGTCATACAAACTTCCTTTGCGATATCTTGAAGCTTGCATATGCCACGAGTTGCCCAGAGTTCCGGCAAATGGCAGCTGATAAATCCGTCAATTTACATCCGATCTTCACCAAATAAGTTTTAAAACACTCTACGCATCAACACAAACAAAATAAGACATTATTTGTGACGAAGCGATAGAAAATAGCGGAGATATTTGCTGTCATACAAACTTCCTTTGCGATATCTTGAAGCTTGCATATGCCACGAGTTGCCCAGAGTTCCGGCAAATGGCAGCTGATAAATCCGTCAATTTACATCCGATCTTCACCAAATAAGTTTTAAAACACTCTACGCATCAACACAAACAAAATAAGACATTATTTGTGACGAAGCGATAGAAAATAGCGGAGATATTTGCTGTCATACAAACTTCCTTTGCGATATCTTGAAGCTTGCATATGCCACGAGTTGCCCAGAGTTCCGGCAAATGGCAGCTGATAAATCCGTCAATTTACATCCGATCTTCACCAAATAAGTTTTAAAACACTCTACGCATCAACACAAACAAAATAAGACATTATTTGTGACGAAGCGATAGAAAATAGCGGAGATATTTGCTGTCATACAAACTTCCTTTGCGATATCTTGAAGCTTGCATATGCCACGAGTTGCCCAGAGTTCCGGCAAATGGCAGCTGATAAATCCGTCAATTTACATCCGATCTTCACCAAATAAGTTTTAAAACACTCTACGCATCAACACAAACAAAATAAGACATTATTTGTGACGAAGCGATAGAAAATAGCGGAGATATTTGCTGTCATACAAACTTCCTTTGCGATATCTTGAAGCTTGCATATGCCACGAGTTGCCCAGAGTTCCGGCAAATGGCAGCTGATAAATCCGTCAATTTACATCCGATCTTCACCAAATAAGTTTTAAAACACTCTACGCATCAACACAAACAAAATAAGACATTATTTGTGACGAAGCGATAGAAAATAGCGGAGATATTTGCTGTCATACAAACTTCCTTTGCGATATCTTGAAGCTTGCATATGCCACGAGTTGCCCAGAGTTCCGGCAAATGGCAGCTGATAAATCCGTCAATTTACATCCGATCTTCACCAAATAAGTTTTAAAACACTCTACGCATCAACACAAACAAAATAAGACATTATTTGTGACGAAGCGATAGAAAATAGCGGAGATATTTGCTGTCATACAAACTTCCTTTGCGATATCTTGAAGCTTGCATATGCCACGAGTTGCCCAGAGTTCCGGCAAATGGCAGCTGATAAATCCGTCAATTTACATCCGATCTTCACCAAATAAGTTTTAAAACACTCTACGCATCAACACAAACAAAATAAGACATTATTTGTGACGAAGCGATAGAAAATAGCGGAGATATTTGCTGTCATACAAACTTCCTTTGCGATATCTTGAAGCTTGCATATGCCACGAGTTGCCCAGAGTTCCGGCAAATGGCAGCTGATAAATCCGTCAATTTACATCCGATCTTCACCAAATAAGTTTTAAAACACTCTACGCATCAACACAAACAAAATAAGACATTATTTGTGACGAAGCGATAGAAAATAGCGGAGATATTTGCTGTCATACAAACTTCCTTTGCGATATCTTGAAGCTTGCATATGCCACGAGTTGCCCAGAGTTCCGGCAAATGGCAGCTGATAAATCCGTCAATTTACATCCGATCTTCACCAAATAAGTTTTAAAACACTCTACGCATCAACACAAACAAAATAAGACATTATTTGTGACGAAGCGATAGAAAATAGCGGAGATATTTGCTGTCATACAAACTTCCTTTGCGATATCTTGAAGCTTGCATATGCCACGAGTTGCCCAGAGTTCCGGCAAATGGCAGCTGATAAATCCGTCAATTTACATCCGATCTTCACCAAATAAGTTTTAAAACACTCTACGCATCAACACAAACAAAATAAGACATTATTTGTGACGAAGCGATAGAAAATAGCGGAGATATTTGCTGTCATACAAACTTCCTTTGCGATATCTTGAAGCTTGCATATGCCACGAGTTGCCCAGAGTTCCGGCAAATGGCAGCTGATAAATCCGTCAATTTACATCCGATCTTCACCAAATAAGTTTTAAAACACTCTACGCATCAACACAAACAAAATAAGACATTATTTGTGACGAAGCGATAGAAAATAGCGGAGATATTTGCTGTCATACAAACTTCCTTTGCGATATCTTGAAGCTTGCATATGCCACGAGTTGCCCAGAGTTCCGGCAAATGGCAGCTGATAAATCCGTCAATTTACATCCGATCTTCACCAAATAAGTTTTAAAACACTCTACGCATCAACACAAACAAAATAAGACATTATTTGTGACGAAGCGATAGAAAATAGCGGAGATATTTGCTGTCATACAAACTTCCTTTGCGATATCTTGAAGCTTGCATATGCCACGAGTTGCCCAGAGTTCCGGCAAATGGCAGCTGATAAATCCGTCAATTTACATCCGATCTTCACCAAATAAGTTTTAAAACACTCTACGCATCAACACAAACAAAATAAGACATTATTTGTGACGAAGCGATAGAAAATAGCGGAGATATTTGCTGTCATACAAACTTCCTTTGCGATATCTTGAAGCTTGCATATGCCACGAGTTGCCCAGAGTTCCGGCAAATGGCAGCTGATAAATCCGTCAATTTACATCCGATCTTCACCAAATAAGTTTTAAAACACTCTACGCATCAACACAAACAAAATAAGACATTATTTGTGACGAAGCGATAGAAAATAGCGGAGATATTTGCTGTCATACAAACTTCCTTTGCGATATCTTGAAGCTTGCATATGCCACGAGTTGCCCAGAGTTCCGGCAAATGGCAGCTGATAAATCCGTCAATTTACATCCGATCTTCACCAAATAAGTTTTAAAACACTCTACGCATCAACACAAACAAAATAAGACATTATTTGTGACGAAGCGATAGAAAATAGCGGAGATATTTGCTGTCATACAAACTTCCTTTGCGATATCTTGAAGCTTGCATATGCCACGAGTTGCCCAGAGTTCCGGCAAATGGCAGCTGATAAATCCGTCAATTTACATCCGATCTTCACCAAATAAGTTTTAAAACACTCTACGCATCAACACAAACAAAATAAGACATTATTTGTGACGAAGCGATAGAAAATAGCGGAGATATTTGCTGTCATACAAACTTCCTTTGCGATATCTTGAAGCTTGCATATGCCACGAGTTGCCCAGAGTTCCGGCAAATGGCAGCTGATAAATCCGTCAATTTACATCCGATCTTCACCAAATAAGTTTTAAAACACTCTACGCATCAACACAAACAAAATAAGACATTATTTGTGACGAAGCGATAGAAAATAGCGGAGATATTTGCTGTCATACAAACTTCCTTTGCGATATCTTGAAGCTTGCATATGCCACGAGTTGCCCAGAGTTCCGGCAAATGGCAGCTGATAAATCCGTCAATTTACATCCGATCTTCACCAAATAAGTTTTAAAACACTCTACGCATCAACACAAACAAAATAAGACATTATTTGTGACGAAGCGATAGAAAATAGCGGAGATATTTGCTGTCATACAAACTTCCTTTGCGATATCTTGAAGCTTGCATATGCCACGAGTTGCCCAGAGTTCCGGCAAATGGCAGCTGATAAATCCGTCAATTTACATCCGATCTTCACCAAATAAGTTTTAAAACACTCTACGCATCAACACAAACAAAATAAGACATTATTTGTGACGAAGCGATAGAAAATAGCGGAGATATTTGCTGTCATACAAACTTCCTTTGCGATATCTTGAAGCTTGCATATGCCACGAGTTGCCCAGAGTTCCGGCAAATGGCAGCTGATAAATCCGTCAATTTACATCCGATCTTCACCAAATAAGTTTTAAAACACTCTACGCATCAACACAAACAAAATAAGACATTATTTGTGACGAAGCGATAGAAAATAGCGGAGATATTTGCTGTCATACAAACTTCCTTTGCGATATCTTGAAGCTTGCATATGCCACGAGTTGCCCAGAGTTCCGGCAAATGGCAGCTGATAAATCCGTCAATTTACATCCGATCTTCACCAAATAAGTTTTAAAACACTCTACGCATCAACACAAACAAAATAAGACATTATTTGTGACGAAGCGATAGAAAATAGCGGAGATATTTGCTGTCATACAAACTTCCTTTGCGATATCTTGAAGCTTGCATATGCCACGAGTTGCCCAGAGTTCCGGCAAATGGCAGCTGATAAATCCGTCAATTTACATCCGATCTTCACCAAATAAGTTTTAAAACACTCTACGCATCAACACAAACAAAATAAGACATTATTTGTGACGAAGCGATAGAAAATAGCGGAGATATTTGCTGTCATACAAACTTCCTTTGCGATATCTTGAAGCTTGCATATGCCACGAGTTGCCCAGAGTTCCGGCAAATGGCAGCTGATAAATCCGTCAATTTACATCCGATCTTCACCAAATAAGTTTTAAAACACTCTACGCATCAACACAAACAAAATAAGACATTATTTGTGACGAAGCGATAGAAAATAGCGGAGATATTTGCTGTCATACAAACTTCCTTTGCGATATCTTGAAGCTTGCATATGCCACGAGTTGCCCAGAGTTCCGGCAAATGGCAGCTGATAAATCCGTCAATTTACATCCGATCTTCACCAAATAAGTTTTAAAACACTCTACGCATCAACACAAACAAAATAAGACATTATTTGTGACGAAGCGATAGAAAATAGCGGAGATATTTGCTGTCATACAAACTTCCTTTGCGATATCTTGAAGCTTGCATATGCCACGAGTTGCCCAGAGTTCCGGCAAATGGCAGCTGATAAATCCGTCAATTTACATCCGATCTTCACCAAATAAGTTTTAAAACACTCTACGCATCAACACAAACAAAATAAGACATTATTTGTGACGAAGCGATAGAAAATAGCGGAGATATTTGCTGTCATACAAACTTCCTTTGCGATATCTTGAAGCTTGCATATGCCACGAGTTGCCCAGAGTTCCGGCAAATGGCAGCTGATAAATCCGTCAATTTACATCCGATCTTCACCAAATAAGTTTTAAAACACTCTACGCATCAACACAAACAAAATAAGACATTATTTGTGACGAAGCGATAGAAAATAGCGGAGATATTTGCTGTCATACAAACTTCCTTTGCGATATCTTGAAGCTTGCATATGCCACGAGTTGCCCAGAGTTCCGGCAAATGGCAGCTGATAAATCCGTCAATTTACATCCGATCTTCACCAAATAAGTTTTAAAACACTCTACGCATCAACACAAACAAAATAAGACATTATTTGTGACGAAGCGATAGAAAATAGCGGAGATATTTGCTGTCATACAAACTTCCTTTGCGATATCTTGAAGCTTGCATATGCCACGAGTTGCCCAGAGTTCCGGCAAATGGCAGCTGATAAATCCGTCAATTTACATCCGATCTTCACCAAATAAGTTTTAAAACACTCTACGCATCAACACAAACAAAATAAGACATTATTTGTGACGAAGCGATAGAAAATAGCGGAGATATTTGCTGTCATACAAACTTCCTTTGCGATATCTTGAAGCTTGCATATGCCACGAGTTGCCCAGAGTTCCGGCAAATGGCAGCTGATAAATCCGTCAATTTACATCCGATCTTCACCAAATAAGTTTTAAAACACTCTACGCATCAACACAAACAAAATAAGACATTATTTGTGACGAAGCGATAGAAAATAGCGGAGATATTTGCTGTCATACAAACTTCCTTTGCGATATCTTGAAGCTTGCATATGCCACGAGTTGCCCAGAGTTCCGGCAAATGGCAGCTGATAAATCCGTCAATTTACATCCGATCTTCACCAAATAAGTTTTAAAACACTCTACGCATCAACACAAACAAAATAAGACATTATTTGTGACGAAGCGATAGAAAATAGCGGAGATATTTGCTGTCATACAAACTTCCTTTGCGATATCTTGAAGCTTGCATATGCCACGAGTTGCCCAGAGTTCCGGCAAATGGCAGCTGATAAATCCGTCAATTTACATCCGATCTTCACCAAATAAGTTTTAAAACACTCTACGCATCAACACAAACAAAATAAGACATTATTTGTGACGAAGCGATAGAAAATAGCGGAGATATTTGCTGTCATACAAACTTCCTTTGCGATATCTTGAAGCTTGCATATGCCACGAGTTGCCCAGAGTTCCGGCAAATGGCAGCTGATAAATCCGTCAATTTACATCCGATCTTCACCAAATAAGTTTTAAAACACTCTACGCATCAACACAAACAAAATAAGACATTATTTGTGACGAAGCGATAGAAAATAGCGGAGATATTTGCTGTCATACAAACTTCCTTTGCGATATCTTGAAGCTTGCATATGCCACGAGTTGCCCAGAGTTCCGGCAAATGGCAGCTGATAAATCCGTCAATTTACATCCGATCTTCACCAAATAAGTTTTAAAACACTCTACGCATCAACACAAACAAAATAAGACATTATTTGTGACGAAGCGATAGAAAATAGCGGAGATATTTGCTGTCATACAAACTTCCTTTGCGATATCTTGAAGCTTGCATATGCCACGAGTTGCCCAGAGTTCCGGCAAATGGCAGCTGATAAATCCGTCAATTTACATCCGATCTTCACCAAATAAGTTTTAAAACACTCTACGCATCAACACAAACAAAATAAGACATTATTTGTGACGAAGCGATAGAAAATAGCGGAGATATTTGCTGTCATACAAACTTCCTTTGCGATATCTTGAAGCTTGCATATGCCACGAGTTGCCCAGAGTTCCGGCAAATGGCAGCTGATAAATCCGTCAATTTACATCCGATCTTCACCAAATAAGTTTTAAAACACTCTACGCATCAACACAAACAAAATAAGACATTATTTGTGACGAAGCGATAGAAAATAGCGGAGATATTTGCTGTCATACAAACTTCCTTTGCGATATCTTGAAGCTTGCATATGCCACGAGTTGCCCAGAGTTCCGGCAAATGGCAGCTGATAAATCCGTCAATTTACATCCGATCTTCACCAAATAAGTTTTAAAACACTCTACGCATCAACACAAACAAAATAAGACATTATTTGTGACGAAGCGATAGAAAATAGCGGAGATATTTGCTGTCATACAAACTTCCTTTGCGATATCTTGAAGCTTGCATATGCCACGAGTTGCCCAGAGTTCCGGCAAATGGCAGCTGATAAATCCGTCAATTTACATCCGATCTTCACCAAATAAGTTTTAAAACACTCTACGCATCAACACAAACAAAATAAGACATTATTTGTGACGAAGCGATAGAAAATAGCGGAGATATTTGCTGTCATACAAACTTCCTTTGCGATATCTTGAAGCTTGCATATGCCACGAGTTGCCCAGAGTTCCGGCAAATGGCAGCTGATAAATCCGTCAATTTACATCCGATCTTCACCAAATAAGTTTTAAAACACTCTACGCATCAACACAAACAAAATAAGACATTATTTGTGACGAAGCGATAGAAAATAGCGGAGATATTTGCTGTCATACAAACTTCCTTTGCGATATCTTGAAGCTTGCATATGCCACGAGTTGCCCAGAGTTCCGGCAAATGGCAGCTGATAAATCCGTCAATTTACATCCGATCTTCACCAAATAAGTTTTAAAACACTCTACGCATCAACACAAACAAAATAAGACATTATTTGTGACGAAGCGATAGAAAATAGCGGAGATATTTGCTGTCATACAAACTTCCTTTGCGATATCTTGAAGCTTGCATATGCCACGAGTTGCCCAGAGTTCCGGCAAATGGCAGCTGATAAATCCGTCAATTTACATCCGATCTTCACCAAATAAGTTTTAAAACACTCTACGCATCAACACAAACAAAATAAGACATTATTTGTGACGAAGCGATAGAAAATAGCGGAGATATTTGCTGTCATACAAACTTCCTTTGCGATATCTTGAAGCTTGCATATGCCACGAGTTGCCCAGAGTTCCGGCAAATGGCAGCTGATAAATCCGTCAATTTACATCCGATCTTCACCAAATAAGTTTTAAAACACTCTACGCATCAACACAAACAAAATAAGACATTATTTGTGACGAAGCGATAGAAAATAGCGGAGATATTTGCTGTCATACAAACTTCCTTTGCGATATCTTGAAGCTTGCATATGCCACGAGTTGCCCAGAGTTCCGGCAAATGGCAGCTGATAAATCCGTCAATTTACATCCGATCTTCACCAAATAAGTTTTAAAACACTCTACGCATCAACACAAACAAAATAAGACATTATTTGTGACGAAGCGATAGAAAATAGCGGAGATATTTGCTGTCATACAAACTTCCTTTGCGATATCTTGAAGCTTGCATATGCCACGAGTTGCCCAGAGTTCCGGCAAATGGCAGCTGATAAATCCGTCAATTTACATCCGATCTTCACCAAATAAGTTTTAAAACACTCTACGCATCAACACAAACAAAATAAGACATTATTTGTGACGAAGCGATAGAAAATAGCGGAGATATTTGCTGTCATACAAACTTCCTTTGCGATATCTTGAAGCTTGCATATGCCACGAGTTGCCCAGAGTTCCGGCAAATGGCAGCTGATAAATCCGTCAATTTACATCCGATCTTCACCAAATAAGTTTTAAAACACTCTACGCATCAACACAAACAAAATAAGACATTATTTGTGACGAAGCGATAGAAAATAGCGGAGATATTTGCTGTCATACAAACTTCCTTTGCGATATCTTGAAGCTTGCATATGCCACGAGTTGCCCAGAGTTCCGGCAAATGGCAGCTGATAAATCCGTCAATTTACATCCGATCTTCACCAAATAAGTTTTAAAACACTCTACGCATCAACACAAACAAAATAAGACATTATTTGTGACGAAGCGATAGAAAATAGCGGAGATATTTGCTGTCATACAAACTTCCTTTGCGATATCTTGAAGCTTGCATATGCCACGAGTTGCCCAGAGTTCCGGCAAATGGCAGCTGATAAATCCGTCAATTTACATCCGATCTTCACCAAATAAGTTTTAAAACACTCTACGCATCAACACAAACAAAATAAGACATTATTTGTGACGAAGCGATAGAAAATAGCGGAGATATTTGCTGTCATACAAACTTCCTTTGCGATATCTTGAAGCTTGCATATGCCACGAGTTGCCCAGAGTTCCGGCAAATGGCAGCTGATAAATCCGTCAATTTACATCCGATCTTCACCAAATAAGTTTTAAAACACTCTACGCATCAACACAAACAAAATAAGACATTATTTGTGACGAAGCGATAGAAAATAGCGGAGATATTTGCTGTCATACAAACTTCCTTTGCGATATCTTGAAGCTTGCATATGCCACGAGTTGCCCAGAGTTCCGGCAAATGGCAGCTGATAAATCCGTCAATTTACATCCGATCTTCACCAAATAAGTTTTAAAACACTCTACGCATCAACACAAACAAAATAAGACATTATTTGTGACGAAGCGATAGAAAATAGCGGAGATATTTGCTGTCATACAAACTTCCTTTGCGATATCTTGAAGCTTGCATATGCCACGAGTTGCCCAGAGTTCCGGCAAATGGCAGCTGATAAATCCGTCAATTTACATCCGATCTTCACCAAATAAGTTTTAAAACACTCTACGCATCAACACAAACAAAATAAGACATTATTTGTGACGAAGCGATAGAAAATAGCGGAGATATTTGCTGTCATACAAACTTCCTTTGCGATATCTTGAAGCTTGCATATGCCACGAGTTGCCCAGAGTTCCGGCAAATGGCAGCTGATAAATCCGTCAATTTACATCCGATCTTCACCAAATAAGTTTTAAAACACTCTACGCATCAACACAAACAAAATAAGACATTATTTGTGACGAAGCGATAGAAAATAGCGGAGATATTTGCTGTCATACAAACTTCCTTTGCGATATCTTGAAGCTTGCATATGCCACGAGTTGCCCAGAGTTCCGGCAAATGGCAGCTGATAAATCCGTCAATTTACATCCGATCTTCACCAAATAAGTTTTAAAACACTCTACGCATCAACACAAACAAAATAAGACATTATTTGTGACGAAGCGATAGAAAATAGCGGAGATATTTGCTGTCATACAAACTTCCTTTGCGATATCTTGAAGCTTGCATATGCCACGAGTTGCCCAGAGTTCCGGCAAATGGCAGCTGATAAATCCGTCAATTTACATCCGATCTTCACCAAATAAGTTTTAAAACACTCTACGCATCAACACAAACAAAATAAGACATTATTTGTGACGAAGCGATAGAAAATAGCGGAGATATTTGCTGTCATACAAACTTCCTTTGCGATATCTTGAAGCTTGCATATGCCACGAGTTGCCCAGAGTTCCGGCAAATGGCAGCTGATAAATCCGTCAATTTACATCCGATCTTCACCAAATAAGTTTTAAAACACTCTACGCATCAACACAAACAAAATAAGACATTATTTGTGACGAAGCGATAGAAAATAGCGGAGATATTTGCTGTCATACAAACTTCCTTTGCGATATCTTGAAGCTTGCATATGCCACGAGTTGCCCAGAGTTCCGGCAAATGGCAGCTGATAAATCCGTCAATTTACATCCGATCTTCACCAAATAAGTTTTAAAACACTCTACGCATCAACACAAACAAAATAAGACATTATTTGTGACGAAGCGATAGAAAATAGCGGAGATATTTGCTGTCATACAAACTTCCTTTGCGATATCTTGAAGCTTGCATATGCCACGAGTTGCCCAGAGTTCCGGCAAATGGCAGCTGATAAATCCGTCAATTTACATCCGATCTTCACCAAATAAGTTTTAAAACACTCTACGCATCAACACAAACAAAATAAGACATTATTTGTGACGAAGCGATAGAAAATAGCGGAGATATTTGCTGTCATACAAACTTCCTTTGCGATATCTTGAAGCTTGCATATGCCACGAGTTGCCCAGAGTTCCGGCAAATGGCAGCTGATAAATCCGTCAATTTACATCCGATCTTCACCAAATAAGTTTTAAAACACTCTACGCATCAACACAAACAAAATAAGACATTATTTGTGACGAAGCGATAGAAAATAGCGGAGATATTTGCTGTCATACAAACTTCCTTTGCGATATCTTGAAGCTTGCATATGCCACGAGTTGCCCAGAGTTCCGGCAAATGGCAGCTGATAAATCCGTCAATTTACATCCGATCTTCACCAAATAAGTTTTTAAAACACTCTACGCATCAACACAAACAAAATAAGACATTATTTGTGACGAAGCGATAGAAAATAGCGGAGATATTTGCTGTCATACAAACTTCCTTTGCGATATCTTGAAGCTTGCATATGCCACGAGTTGCCCAGAGTTCCGGCAAATGGCAGCTGATAAATCCGTCAATTTACATCCGATCTTCACCAAATAAGTTTTAAAACACTCTACGCATCAACACAAACAAAATAAGACATTATTTGTGACGAAGCGATAGAAAATAGCGGAGATATTTGCTGTCATACAAACTTCCTTTGCGATATCTTGAAGCTTGCATATGCCACGAGTTGCCCAGAGTTCCGGCAAATGGCAGCTGATAAATCCGTCAATTTACATCCGATCTTCACCAAATAAGTTTTAAAACACTCTACGCATCAACACAAACAAAATAAGACATTATTTGTGACGAAGCGATAGAAAATAGCGGAGATATTTGCTGTCATACAAACTTCCTTTGCGATATCTTGAAGCTTGCATATGCCACGAGTTGCCCAGAGTTCCGGCAAATGGCAGCTGATAAATCCGTCAATTTACATCCGATCTTCACCAAATAAGTTTTAAAACACTCTACGCATCAACACAAACAAAATAAGACATTATTTGTGACGAAGCGATAGAAAATAGCGGAGATATTTGCTGTCATACAAACTTCCTTTGCGATATCTTGAAGCTTGCATATGCCACGAGTTGCCCAGAGTTCCGGCAAATGGCAGCTGATAAATCCGTCAATTTACATCCGATCTTCACCAAATAAGTTTTAAAACACTCTACGCATCAACACAAACAAAATAAGACATTATTTGTGACGAAGCGATAGAAAATAGCGGAGATATTTGCTGTCATACAAACTTCCTTTGCGATATCTTGAAGCTTGCATATGCCACGAGTTGCCCAGAGTTCCGGCAAATGGCAGCTGATAAATCCGTCAATTTACATCCGATCATCACCAAATAAGTTTTAAAACACTCTACGCATCAACACAAACAAAATAAGACATTATTTGTGACGAAGCGATAGAAAATAGCGGAGATATTTGCTGTCATACAAACTTCCTTTGCGATATCTTGAAGCTTGCATATGCCACGAGTTGCCCAGAGTTCCGGCAAATGGCAGCTGATAAATCCGTCAATTTACATCCGATCTTCACCAAATAAGTTTTAAAACACTCTACGCATCAACACAAACAAAATAAGACATTATTTGTGACGAAGCGATAGAAAATAGCGGAGATATTTGCTGTCATACAAACTTCCTTTGCGATATCTTGAAGCTTGCATATGCCACGAGTTGCCCAGAGTTCCGGCAAATGGCAGCTGATAAATCCGTCAATTTACATCCGATCTTCCCCAAATAAGTTTTAAAACAGTCTACGCATCAACACAAACAAAATAAGACATTATTTGTGACGAAGCGATAGAAAATAGCGGAGATATTTGCTGTCATACAAACTTCCTTTGCGATATCTTGAAGCTTGCATATGCCACGAGTTGCCCAGAGTTCCGGCAAATGGCAGCTGATAAATCCGTCAATTTACATCCGATCTTCACAAAATAAGTTTCAAAACACTCTACGCATCAACACAAACAAAATACGACATTATCTGTGACGAAGCGATAGAAAATAGCGGAGATATTTGCTGTCATACAAACTTCCTTTGCGATATCTTGAAGCTTACATATACCACGAGTTGCCCAGAGTTCTGCAAATGGCAGCTGATAAA
>JAWNPH010000102.1:7500-27500 GCA_035047645.1 Drosophila merina
TATTGTTCTTTTGTTTTGTTACTATCTATCTTCTATCTGTCTTCTTTTTTATTATTATCTTTATTTTTTTTTTTTTTTTTTTCTTTTTTTCTTTTTTTTTTTTTTTTTTTTTTTTTTCTTCTTCTTTTTTTTTTTCGTTATTTCTATCGTCTATCTTCTATCTTCTTCTGTTATGTCTATCTATCTATCTGTCTTCTTCTTCTGTCTATCGTCTGTTTTTTTTATTTATTTTTTTTTCTTTCTATTATCTATTGTTTTATTTTATTTGTCTTTCTTCTCTATCTGTCTTCTTCTTCTTCTATCTGTCTATCTGTCTATCTGTCTATCTGTCTATCTGTCTATCTTTTTGTCTATCTTTTGTCTATCTTCTATCTTCTATCTTCTATCTTCTATTTCTTTGTCTATCTGTCTATCTGTCTATCTTCTATCTGTCTATCTGTCTTCTGTCTATTGTCTATCTGTCTATCTGTCTATCTGTCTATCTGTCTATCTGTCTATTTCTATCTTCTATCTATCTATTTTATTATTTTATTCTGTCTATTACTGTTGTCTGTTTTTCTTCTTCTATCTGTCTATCTGTCTATCTGTCTATCTGTCTATCTGTCTATCTGTCTATCTGTCTATCTGTCTATCTATCTATCGTTATCTGTCTATCTGTCTATCTTCTATCTTCTATCTGTCTATCTGGTTTGTCTATCTTCTATCTGTCTATCTGTCTATCTGTTATTTCTTCTGTTATCTTATTGTTATGTTTTTCTTGTTATTCTATGTTTTTTTTTTTTTTTTTTTTTTTTTTTTTTTTTTTTTTTTTTTTTTTTTTTTTTTTTTTTTTTTTTTTTTTTTTTTTTTTTTTCTTTCTATCTCTATCTCTTTTTTTTTTCTATCTCTCTATTGTCTATCTTTTTTATTTTTTCTATCTTCTTCTTCTTTTTTTTTTATTTTTTTTTTTCTATTCTATCTGTCTATTCTTCTCTATCTCTTTTCTATCGTCTACTTCTATTGTCTATTTCTATTCTTCTTCTATCTGTCTATCTGTCTATCTTCTATCTTCTATCTTCTTCGTTTCTTCTATGTCTATCTTCTATCGTCTTCTTTTTTTTTTTTTTTTTATTTGTTTTTTTTTCTTTGTCTTTTTCGTTTTTTATTTCTTCTTTTTATTATCTTTTGTTATCTTCTCTATCTCTATCGTCTATCTTCTATCTGTCTATCTGTCTATCTGTCTTCTTCTATCTTCTATCTGTCTATCTTCTATCGTCTATTTCTTCTCTATCTTCTTCTTCTATCGTCTATTGTTATGTCTATCTTCTATTTCTTCTCTATCTGTCTATCTGTCTTTTTATCTATCTATCTTCTATCTTCTATCTCTATCTTCTATCTTCTATCTTCTTCATCTTTTTATCTGTCTTCTCTATCTTCTATCTTCTTCTATCTTTTCTGTTATCTGTTTCTGTGTCTTCTGTTCTTGTTTTGTTTCTTCTTCTGTCTATCTGTCTATCTGTCTTTCTATTTTTTTTTTTTTTTTTTTTTTTCTTTCTTTCTACGTCTTTCTATCTCTATCTCTATCTCTATTTTTTTCTATCTCTATTTCTATCTGTCTATCGTTATTTCTTTCTTTCTTCTCTTTTCTTTTCTTCTCTTTCTTTTTTTCTTCGTTTTTTTTTGTTTCTAGTCTATTTCTTTCTTTCTATGTCTTCGTTTTCTTTCTTTTTTTTCTTCTCTATTCTATCTCTATCGTCTATCTGTCTATCTGTCTATCTTCTATCTTCTACTTCTCTATTGTCTATCGTTGTCTATGTCTATTTATTTTTTCTATCTGTCTATCTTCTATCTGTCTTCTTCTCTTCTCTATCTCTATCTGTCTATCTGTCTATCTGTCTATCTTCTATCTTCTATCTGTCTATCTGTTTTTCTTTCTTTTCTTCTCTATCTCTATCTGTCTATTGTCTATTTCTTTTCTTCTCTTCGTCTATCTGTTTCTATCTATGTCTATCTATCTTTTTTTTTTTTTTTTCTTGTTATTCTTCTCTATCTCTATTTCTATTTTCTTCGTTTTCTTGTTTTTTCTATTCTTTTATTCTATCGTCTATCTGTCTATCGTCTTTTTTATCTTCTTTTTTTTTTTTCTGTTTTTTTTTTTTTTTTTTTCTTCTTTTTCTATCTCTTCTTCTTCTTTTTTTTCTATCTCTATCTCTTCTCTATCTTTCTATTATCGTTTGTCTTCATCTATCTCTATCTCTATCTATCTTCGTTACGTCTTCTTTTCTCTATCGTCTATCTGTCTATCTGTCTATCGTCTATCTGTCTATCTGTCTATCGTCTATCGTCTATCTGTCTATCTTTTCTCTATCTGTCTATCTGTCTGTTGTTTCTGTCTATCTTCTCTTTATCGTCTATTGTCTGTTATGTTTTCTTCATCTCTTTTTTTTCTTTTCTTTTTCTTCTCTTTTTTGTTATTGTCTATTTCTTCTCTTCTGTCTATCGTCTATCTGTCTATCTATCTATCGTCTATCTGTTTTATTATTGTTTTCTTTATCTTTATCTTTCTTTTTTTTTGTTGTCTGTTTTGTTGTTTTTTTGTTTTGTCTGTTGTTTTGTCTTTTCTTTTCTTCTTCTATCGTCTATTCTTCTCTATCTCTATCGTCTATCTGTCTATCTGTCTATCTTCTTCTTCTATCTTCTATCGTCTATCTTCTTCGTCTATCTGTCTATCTGTCTATCGTCTATTGTTATTAGTATTTTTTTCTTCTATCTTCGTCTATCGTCTTCGTCTATTGTCTATCGTCTATCTGTTATCGTCTATCTGTCTTCTGTTTGTCTATCTGTCTTCTTCTATCGTCTATCTGTCTATCTGTCTATCGTCTATCTGTCTATCTGTCTATCGTCTATCGTCTTCTCTATCGTCTATCTGTCTATCTTCTATCTTCTATCTGTCTATCTGTCTATTGTCTATCGTCTATCGTCTATCTGTCTTCTGTCTATCTGTCTATCTGTCTATTGTCTATCTGTCTATTGTCTTGTCTTCTATCTTGTCTTCTGTCTATCTATCTATCTGTCTATCTGTCTATCTGTCTATTGTTATGTCTATCTGTCTATCTTCTTCTGTCTATCTGTCTATTTCTTCGTTATCTGTCTATCGTTATCGTCTATCTATCTATCTGTCTATCGTCTACTGTCTATCGTCTTCGTCTATTGTCTATCTGTCTATCGTCTATTTTTTGTTTTTTTTGTCTATGTCTGTCTATCTGTTATCGTCTATCGTCTATCTGTCTATCTGTCTATCTGTCTATCTGTCTATCTGTCTATCTGTCTATCTGTCTTCTTCTTTTCTTTCTTTCTTTCTATTCTAGTCTAGTCTAATTTTTTTTTATTTTTTTTTCTTTTTCTGTTTTTTTTTTTTTTTTTATTTCTATCGTCTATCTTCTTTTTTCTTTGTTTTCTTCTTCTATCTTCTTCTTCTCTATTCTCTTTATTTTCTCTTTTCTTTTCTCGTTATTCTCTCTATCTCTATCTCTATCTACTTTCTATGTCTATTCTCGTTATTTCTTCTCTATTCTTTTGTCTATTTCTGTTGTCGGTTTTTTTTTTTTTCTCGTCTAGTCTATCTTATCTCTCTTGTCTGTTATTTTTGTCTATTTCTATCATCTATCTCTGTCTTTGTCTATTGTTGTCTATGTCTATCGTCTATCTTCTTTGTCTATCGTTTCTCTATCTCTATCTTCTATCGTTCTTTTCTTGTCTTCGTCTATTTTTCTGTTCTATCTGTCTTTTGTGTTTTCTTCTTCATTTCTTTCTATCTCTATCTCTATTCTATCTCTATCTGTTATTGTCTCGTCTATCTGTCTATCTTCTTTTTTGTTTTTTTTTTTTTTCTCTCGTCTATTCTGCATTTTTCTCTTTCTGTCTATCGTCTATCTGTCTTCTTCTATCGTCTATCGTCTATCTTCTATCTCTATCTTATCTCTTCTCTATTTCTATCTGTCTATCTTCTATTTCTATCGTTATCTATTTCTATTTCCTCTATCTCTAGTCTATGTCTATCGTCTATTTTTTCTATTTCTTCTTTTCTATTCTATCTATTTATTCTATCTTCTATTGTCTATGTCTATTCTATTGTCTTCTTCTTTCATTCTTTTTTGTCTTTTCTTCTGTTTCTATGTCTATTCTATTTCTCGTCTTTTCTATCTGTCTATTGTCTATCGTCTTTTCTATCTTCTTCTCTTTCTATCTCTATCGTCTATTTTTTCTATCTCTTCTGTTATTGTCTATCTGTCTATCTTACTCTATCTTCTTCGTTATCTGTTTCTTTTTTTTTCTCTCTATTCTTTTATCTTCTCGTCTATCTGTCTATCGTTTTGTCTTTGTCTATTTCTATTGTCTTGTCTATCTGTCTATTCTTCTGTCTATTTCTATTGTTTTTCTATGTCTATTCTTTCTATCTGTCTTGTCTATCTTCTTTTCTATCTGTTATTTCTCGTCTCGTCTTCTGTCTTTGTCTTCTTCTATCTCTTCGTCTATCTTCTATCGTTATTGTCTATCGTCTATCTCTACTTCTATCTGTTTTTTTCGTCTATTTCTATTGTCTATTCTTATTCTATCTATTTTTTTTCTAGTCTATTATTTCTATCGTCTATCGTGTCTATCTGTCTATCTCTATGTCTATCGTCTATCTGTCTATCGTTATCTTCTTCTGTCTATCTCTATCTGTCTATTTCTATTGTCTATTTCTATCTTCTATCTTCTATTCTATCGTCTATCTGTCTATCTGTCTTGTCTATCTTCTTCTGTCTATCTGTCTATCTGTCTATCTTTTGCGTTTTCTTATTTCTTCTTTTTTGTTTCTTCTATTATCTATTCTCTCTCTCTACGTCTCGTCTATTTCTATCTTCTATCTTCTCTATCGTCTATTTCTATCTTCTATCTTCTATCTGTCTATCTGTCTTCTGTCTATCTGTCTATCTGTCTATCTTATGTCTATCTATTCTTTTCTACGTCTGTCTTGTCTATCGTCTATCTTCTTGTCTATCGTTAGTCTATCTGTCTATTTCTATCGTCTATCTGTCTATCTCTATTCTATTCTTCGTCTATCTTCTATCTTCTATCTGTCTATCGTCTATCTGTCTATCTTTTTGTCTATCTGTCTATCTGTCTATCTCTATTCTATTCTATCTCTATCGTCTATCTTCTGTCTACTATTCTATCGTCTATCTCTTCTGTCTATCTTCTATCTTCTAGTCTATTTCTATTTCTATCTCTATCTTCTATCTCTATCTCTATCGTTATCTATCTATTCTTTTATGTCTATCTTTTCTACTATCTCTTCGTTAGTCTATCTGTCTATCTTCTATCTGTCTATCTGTCTATCTTCTATCTTCTATCTTCTATCTTCTATCTCTATTCTTCTCTATCTCTATCTTCTATCTGTCTATCTTTATTGTCTATCTTCTTCTTCTATCTTCTATCTTCTATCTGTCTATCTTCTATCTTATTTTTTTGTTTATTCTATTGTCTATGTCTAGTCTATTCTATCTTCTATCTGTTATGTCTATCGTCTATCTTCTATCTTCTATCTGTCTATCTTCTATCTGTCTATCTGTCTTCTGTCTATCTGTCTATCTGTCTATCTGTCTATTGTCTATCTCTATCTTTTTATTGTTTTCTTTTCTATTTCTATCTATCTTTTTTTTTTCTTCTTGTCTATCTCTATCTTCTTCTTCTATCGTCTATCTGTCTATCTGTCTATCTTCTATCTTTCTGTCTGTCTTCTTCTCTATCTGTCTGTCTTTTCTATCGTCTATCGTCTATCTTCTATTCTATTTCTATCGTCTATCGTCTTCTCTACGTCTATCTGTCTATCTGTCTCGTCTTCTTTGTCTTATTCTATCTACTATTTCTATTTCTATCTTCTTGTCTATCGTCTTCTGTCTTTGTTCTGTCTATCTCTACGTCTTTCTATTCTTTTCTTGTCTTTGTCTCGTTATCTGTCTATTTCTATTGTCTATTTCTATCTGTCTATTTCTATCTTCTCTCTTTCTATGTCTATCTGTCTATCTGTCTATCTTCTATCTGTCTATCTGTCTATTGTCTATCTTCTTCTGTTATCGTCTATCTGTCTATGTCTTGTCTATTCTATCTTCTATTTCTATTGTCTTTGTTGCTGTTTTTTTCGTCTTCTTCTCGTCTATTTCTTCTTTGTTTTTCTCTTTATCTTTTTATCGTCTATCGTCTATCTGTCTATCTGTCTATCTCTATCTATTACTGTCTATCTTCTCGTCTATCTGTTCGTTATCGTCTATCTGTCTATCTGTCTATCTTCTATTTCTATCTTCTATCTTCTATCTTCTATCTTCTATCTGTCTATCTGTCTATTTCTTCTTTCTTCGTCTATTTCTTGTTTTTCTCGTCTATCGTCTACGTCTATCTGTCTGTCTGTCTATCTGTCTATCTTCTATCTTCTATCTGTCTATCTTCTATCGTCTATCTTCTATCTGTCTACTGTCTATCGTCTATCTCTTCTTCTATCTGTCTATCTGTCTATCTGTCTATCTGTTATCTGTTATCGTCTATCGTCTATCTGTCTATCTATCTATCTATCTATCATTGTCTACTCTATTGTTTCTATCGTCTATCTGTCTATCTGTCTATCTGTCTTCTGTCTATCTGTCTACTATCTATCTGTCTTCTGTCTATCTATCTATTGTCTATCTTCTATCTGTCTATCTGTCTATCTGTCTATCTGTCTATCTGTCTACTGTCTACTGTCTATCTGTCTATCTGTCTATGTCTATCTGTCTATCTGTCTTCTATCTGTCTATCTGTCTATCTGTCTATCTATCTATCTGTCTATCTGTCTATCTGTCTATCTGTCTATCTGTCTATCTGTCTATCTGTCTATCTGTCTATCTATCTATCTGTCTATCTGTCTATCTATCTAGTTTTTTCTATCGTCTATCTGTCTATCTGTTATCTATCTGTCTATTTTTGTCTATCTGTCTTTTCTATCTCTATCTCTATCGTCTATTTCTTTTCTTTCTATCTCTATCTCTATCTGTCTATTGTTCGTTTTCTATCGTCTATCTTCTTTCTTTGTCTATTTTTCTTTTTATTTCTTTCTATTTCTTCTCTTTCTATCTGTCTATCGTCTATTGTCTATTTCTTCTCTTCTGTTTTGTCTATCTGTCTATCTGTTATTTTATTCTATCGTCTATTCTCTTTGTCTATCTCTATCTCTATTCTTCGTCTATTTCTATTTTAGTCTATCTCTATTGTTCTCTATCTTCTTCTGTCGTTTTCTTTCTACTGTCTATTTCTATCGTCTATTTCTTTTCTATCTGTCTATCTCTATCTCTATTTCTTCTGTTTCTTCTTCTGTTAGTCTATTTCTTTCTATCGTCTATTTCTATCTCTATCGTTATCTTTATTGTCTATTGTCTTCTTCTATCTTCTATCTTTTTTTCTTCTCTTATTCTACGTCTATCTTACTCTAGTCTATTTCTTTTATCTTCTTTATTTTTCTATCTATCTCTATCTTCTTTGTTTCTTTCTATGTCTATTTTTTCTCTTTCTTTGTCTATCTTCTTCTTCTATTCTATTTATCTTCTATTTCTTTCTATTGTCTATCTTCTGTCTTGTCTATTTCTTTTCTATTTCTATCTCTATTTCTTTTCTATCTTCTATCGTCTATTTCTTTCTATTCTTTCTACGTTTGTTTTTTTTCTTTTCTATCTCTATCTTCTATCTTCTCGTCTATTGTCTATTGTCTATCTTCTTTGTCTATCTGTCTATCTTCTATCGTCTTTGTCTTCGTTATCTGTTTCTTCTATCTGTTTTGTCTATCTGTCTATCTGTCTATCTTCTATCGTCTATTGTCTATCTCTATCTCTATCTGTTATCTTCTCTGTCTATCTGTCTTTGTTATTTCTTGTCTATCTGTCTATCTGTCTATCTTCTTGTTTTGTCTTTCTTTGTCTATTTCTTTTCTATTCTATCTTATTCTACTCTATCGTCTATCGTCTATCTTCTATTTCTATTTCTATTTCTGTTTCTTCTTTTTTTTCTCTTTCTTCTGTTTTATCTTTTTGTCTATTCTATCTGTCTTTTCTATCTTCTTCGTTTGTCTATCGTCTATTTCTATCTGTCTATCTTCTTCTTCTTGTCTATCGTCTATCGTTCGTCTATTCTTCTCTTCTGTTATCTTTTCTGTCTATCTTCTTCGTCTATCTGTCTATCTGTCTATCTTCTATCTTTTTTCTATTTTTTTCTATCGTTTCGTCTATCTGTTAGTCTATTGTCTATCTGTCTATTCTTTGTCTATCTGTCTTTGTCTATCTGTCTTCTTCTCGTCTATCGTCTATCTTTGTCTTTTTTTTTTTTGTCTTGTCTATGTCTATTGTCTTCGTCTATCTTCTATCTGTCTATTGTCTATTTCTTCTTCTATCTGTCTATCTGTCTATCTTCTATCTCTATCTGTCTATTTCTTTCTATTGTCTATTTCTTTCTATTCTATCGTCTTTTTGTTATCTGTCTATCGTCTATCTGTCTATCTGTTTTGTCTATCTCTATCGTCTATCGTCTATCTTCTATCGTCTATTGTCTTTGTCTTGTTTTGTTGTTATTTCTCGTCTATTTCTATCTGTCTATCTGTCTTTGTTTGTTAGTCTATCGTCTATCTGTTTTGTCTATCTCTATCTTCTATCTTCTATCTGTTTTTCTATCTTCTATCTCTTTGTCTATCTTCTATCTGTCTATCGTTACTGTCTATTGTCTATCGTCTTCTGTTATGTCTATCGTCTTGTCTTCTTTTTTGTTTTTCTTTTCTTTTCTTCTTCTTTTCTATGTCTATCTGTCTATGTTATCTTCTTCTTCTTTCTATCTCTATCTTCTATCTGTCTATTTTTTTTGTCTTTGTTAGTCTCTTTTCTTTGTTATCTTCTATCTGTTTGTTTTTTTTTCTTTTTTCTTCTTTTTCTTTCTTCTTCTATCGTCTATTGTCTACGTTTCTATCTATCTCTATCTCTATCTCTATCGTCTATTGTCTTTTCTATTCTTTCTATCATCTATTCTATCTGTCTATCTGTCTATCTTCTATCTTCTATCTATCTATTTCTTCTTCTATCTGTCTATCTGTCTATCTGTCTATTTCTATCTTCTATCGTCTATCTCTATCTTCTATCTTTTCTTTCTTTTTTTTTCTATTTCTATCGTCTTGTTTTTCTCTTTTTTTCTCTTCTCTCTCTCTTTCTTTCTTCTCTATCTCTTTTCTATCTTCTTCTGTCTATCTTCTTTTCTTCGTCTATCTTTATCTGTCTATCTGTCTTTGTTATCTTCTATTGTCTATCTGTCTATCTGTCTATCTGTCTATTTCTATTGTCTATTTCTTCGTCTATTTCTATTTCTATCTGTCTATCTTCTATCTGTCTATCTCTATTTCTTCGTCTATTTCTATCTTCTATCTGTCTATCTGTCTTCTTCTATACATCTGTCTGTTCTGTTATCTGTTATTGTCTATCTGTCTATCTGTCTATCGTCTATCTGTCTATTTTTCTTTTGTCTATCGTCTATCTGTCTATTGTTATCTGTCTATCTGTCTATCTGTCTATCGTTATATCTATTTCTATTGTCTATCGTCTATCTGTCTACTTCTTGTCTATCTGTCTATCTGTCTATCTGTCTATTTCTACGTTTTTCTATCGTCTATCTTCTATCGTCTATTGTCTATCTGTCTATGTTTCTGTCTATCGTCTTCTTCTATCTCTATCGTCTATTTCTTCTCTATTCTATCTGTCTATCTGTCTATCTGTCTATCTTCTATCTGTCTATCTGTTTTGTCTATCTTCTATCTGTTATTTCTTCTTCTATCGTCTATCTTCTTCTCTTCTTCTATCTGTCTTCTGTCTATTTCTATCTTCTATTGTCTATTTTCTGTCTATGCTATTGTCTTTGTCTATTGTCTTTTCTTCGTCTATTTTCTGTCTTCTGTCTATCTGTTATCGTCTATCGTCTATCTGTCTATCTGTTATTTCTATCTCTATCGTCTATCTGTCTATCTGTCTATCTGTCTATCTGTCTATCTGTTATGTCTATCGTTATTGTCTATCTTCTTTTCTTTCTTCTTTTTCTATCTCTATCGTTATTCTATCTCTATCGTCTATCTCTATCTGTCTATCTGTCTATTTCTATCTTCTATTCTATCGTCTATCTCTATCGTCTATTTCTTCTGTTATCGTCTATCTTCTTCTGTCTATCTGTCTATCTGTCTATCTGTCTATCTGTCTATCTTCTATCTGTCTATTTCTTTCTTTTCTTTGTTTATCTTTCTCTCTATCTTCTTCTTCTATCTGTCTATTTCTATTTCTTTGTCTATCTGTTATTGTCTATCTATCTATCTGTCTATTTCTTCTTCTTCTTTCTGTTTTGTCTATCTGTTATTCTATCGTCTATCTGTCTATCTTCTATCGTCTATCTGTCTATCTGTTTCTGTTTTTCTATCTGTCTATCTGTCTCGTTATTGTCTATTGTATCTTCTTCTATCTCTTCTCTATTTTTTCTCGTCATCGTTATTTTTGTCTTTCTTCGTCTTCTTCTATCTTCTATCTGTCTATCTTTGTCTATCGTTATTTATTTCTTCTATTTCTGTTTATTGTCTATGTCTATTTTGTGTCTTTGTTTCTTCTCTATTGTCTATTTCTATTCTATCTGTTTCTTCTACTCTTCTTCTTCTATCTATCTTCTTCTTCTATCTTCTATCTGTTTCTCTATCTGTCTATCTGTCTTCTTCTATCTGTCTATCTGTCTATCTGTCTATCTTCTATCTGTCTATCTGTCTATCTGTTCGTTTTTTGTTATGTTTTCTTCTGTCTATCTGTCTATCGTCTATCTGTCTATCTGTCTATCTGTCTATCTGTCTATCTTCTATCTGTCTATCTGTCTATCTGTCTATCTGTCTATCTGTCTATCTGTCTTCTGTCTATCTGTTTTGTCTATCGTCTATCTGTCTATTGTCTTGTCTTCTGTCTATCTGTCTATTGTTATTGTCTATCGTCTATCTGTCTATCTGTCTATCTGTCTTCTTCTTTTCTTTATCTATTGTTTTCTTTTCTATTGTCTATTTCTATTGTCTATTGTCTATCTGTCTATTTCTTCTGTCTATCTGTCTATCTGTCTATCTGTCTATCTGTCTATCTGTCTATTTCTATCTGTCTATCTGTCTTCTGTCTATCTGTCTATCTATCTATCGTTTCTGTCTATCTGTCTATCTGTCTATCTGTCTTCTGTCTATCTGTCTATCTGTCTATCTGTCTATCTGTCTATCTGTCTATCTGTCTATCTGTCTATCTGTCTATCTGTCTATCTGTCTATCTGTCTATCTGTCTGTCTGTCTATCTATCTATCTGTCTATCTGTCTATCGTCTATCTGTTATCTGTCTATCTGTCTATCTGTCTATCTGTCTATCTGTCTATCTGTCTATCTGTCTATCTGTCTATCTGTCTATCTGTCTTTGTCTATTTCATCTTCTATCTCTATTGTCTATCTGTCTATCTTCTATGTCTATCTGTTATGTTTTCTTTTTCTATCTTTTTCTTCTATCTGCTCTATTCTTTGTCTATTGTCTATTGTCTATCTTTCGTCTTCGTCTTCTTTATCTGTCTATCTGTTGTTCGTTGTCTATGTCTATTTTCTTCTATTTATTCTTTCTATTCTATCTATTTCTCGTCTTTCTTTCTATTCTATTCTTGTTTCTATTTTCTTCTTTTTATTTTTTTCTTTTTTTTTCTATCTGTTATTTCTTTTTTTCTATTCTTCTACGTTATCTTCTATCTTTATTCTTCTTTTATTCTATCTCTATTTCTCTTCTTTCTATTCTTTTCTTTTTTGCTATTTCTTCTATTTTTTTTTTTCTATCTTTCTTTCTTTCTTGTTCTTTCTTTTTCTATCTTTCTTCTGGTCTATCTTTTCTTCTTGTTTTCTTTTTTTTCTTTTTCTTCTTTCTATCGTTATTTTTTATTTTTTTCGTTGTTTTTTTTCTTCATTTATCGTCTATCTTATTTTATCTTTCTATGTCTATTTCTATTTCTATCTTCTATTTCTATTGTTTCTTTTTCTTCTTCTATTCTATCGTTTTCTTCTTCTATTCTATTCTTTTCTTTTCTATTTTCTGCTTCTTCTGTTGTTGTCTATCTGTCTACGTCTATCGTCTTCTTCTTTTGTCTATCTCTTCGTTTTGTTATTGTCTTTCTTCTTTGTTTCTTGTTTTGTTTGTTATCTGTCTTTTTGTCTATTCTTGTCTATGTTCTTTCTATTTCTTTCTTCTTTTTTTTCTATTCTTACTTTTCTTCTTCGTTGTCTATCTGTTTTCTTCTAGTTTGTCTATTTTTTTCTTCTCTTTCTTCTGTCATCTGTCTATCTGTCTTTGTCTATCTGTCTCGTTATCTGTCTATCTGTCTATCTGTCTTGTCTATCTGTTATCTGTCTATCTGTCTATTTCTATCTGTCTATCTGTCTATCTGTCTTTGTCTATCTGTCTATCTGTCTATCTTCTATTTCTATCTGTTGTCTATCTGTCTATCTCTATCTTCTATCTTCTATTTCTATCTCTATTGTCTATTTCTATCTGTCTTCTTTATCTGTTGTTATTGTTATTCTATCTCTATCTCGTTATTGTTTTGTCTATCTCTTTTATGTCTTCTCTATCTTCTATTGTCTATCTGTTTCTATCTTCTATCTTTCTATTCTATCTCTATTTCTTTGTCTATCTTTTCTGTTAGTCTATTGTCTATTGTCTATCTTCTATCGTCTCTATTCTATTTTCGTTCTGTTGTTATCTCTATTTCTATTGTCTATCGTCTTTTCTTTCTATCTTCTATTTCTTGTTATTCTATCTATCTTTATTTTTTATCTATTTCTTCTTTTCTTCTGTTGTTCGTCTATCTGTTTCTGTTTCTTGTTCTGTCTATTGTTTTTTCTCTGTTGTCTATTCTATCTCTATCGTTCGTTCTCTATCTCTATCTTCTATCTGTCTCTTTTTGTCTTGTTATTTCTTCTATTTGTCTTCTTTTTTTTTCTATTTCTATTTCTATTGTCTATCTGTCTGTCTATTGTCTATTTCTATCTGTCTATTGTTTTTCTATTTCTATCGTCTTCTTTCTTTGTTTTCTGTCATCTTCTTGTCTATCTGTCTGTTATTTTTTCTTTTATCTTCTATTGTCTATTTCTATCGTCTATCTCTCTCTATTCTTCTTCTCTCTATCGTCTATCTCTATTCTACTCTTTTCTATCGTCTATCGTCTATCTTCTATCTTCTATCTCTATCTGTCTATCTGTCTTCGTCTATCTTTCGTCTATCTGTCTATCGTCTATCGTCTTTTTGTCTATCTGTCTATTGTTTTCTTATCTCTTTTTCTGTTTTGTCTATTTATATCTATTATCTATTTTTCTTTCTTCTCTATCGTCTATTTCTTGTTATTGTCTATCTTCTATCTATCTCTACGTCTTTGTCTATCTGTCTATTGTCTATCTTCTATCTGTCTATCTGTTATTGTCTATTTCTATCTGTCTATCTGTCTATCTCTATCTCTATCTGTTCTGTCTATCGTCTATCTTATGTCTATCGTTTTGTCTATCTGTCTATCTGTCTATTGTCTATCTGTCTATCTGTCTATCTTTTTCTATTTTTTCTTCTATCTCTATCGTCTATCTTCTATCTGTCTATCTGTCTATCGTCTATCTGTTTTGTTATCTGTCTATCTGTCTATCTGTCTATTCTATTCTATTGTCTCGTCTATCTTATTTCTATCTTCTATCTCTATCTGTCTATCTTCTACTGTCTATTTCTATCTGTCTATCTGTCTATCTTCTATTTCTATTGTCTATTTTATTTCTTCTTCTATTTCTTCTCTACTGTTCGTTATCTGTCTATCGTCTATCGTCTATCTGTCTATTTCTCGTTATCTGTCTATCGTCTATTCTATCTGTCTATTGTCTATCTGTCTATTCTAGTCTATTTATTTTTCACATTATTTTCTGTTTCTCTTCTGTTATCTGTCTATCGTCTATCTCTTTGTCTATCTGTCTATCTGTCTATCTCTTTTCTACTGTCTATCTGTCTATCTGTCTATCTGTCTTCTGTCTATCGTCTATCTGTCTATCTTCTATCTTCTATCGTCTATCTGTCTTCTGTCTATCTTCTATCTGTCTATCTGTCTATCTGTCTATCTGTCTATCTGTTATTTCTACTGTCTATCTGTCTATTTCTATCTTCTATCTGTCTATCTGTCCTTTTTTCTTCTATCTGTCTTTCTTCTGTCTATCTGTCTTTGTCTATCGTCTATCTGTTATCTGTCTATCGTCTTCGTCTTCGTCTATCGTCTTCGTCTATCTGTCTTCTGTCTTCTGTCTATCTTCTCGTCATCTGTCTATCGTCTATCTGTCTATCTGTCTATTCATTCTATCTTCTTCGTCTACTGTCTATCTGTCTATCTGTATTGTCTATCTGTCTATCTGTCTATCTGTCTATCTGTCTATCTGTCTATCTGTCTATCTGTCTATCTGTCTATCTGTCTATCTGTCTATCGTCTGTGATTTTTCATCTGTCTTCGTCTATCTGTCTATCTGTCTACGTCTATCTGTCTTCTGTCTATCTGTCTATCTTCTATCTGTCTATCTGTCTATCTTCTTCTGTCTATCTGTCTATCTGTCTATCTGTCTATCTGTCTATCTGTCTATCTGTCTATCTGTCTATCTGTCTTCTGTCTATCTGTCTATCTGTCTATCTGTCTATCTGTCTATTGTCTTCTATCTATCGTCTAGTTATTGTTATTCAGTTATCTTATCTGTCTATCTGTCTATCTGTCTTCTGTCTATCTGTCTATCTGTCTATCTGTCTATCTGTCTATCTGTCTATCTGTCTATCTGTCTATCTGTCTATCTGTCTATCTGTCTATCTGGCTATCTGTCTATCTGTCTTCTATCTGTCTATCTGGCTATCTGTCTATCTGTCTATCTGTCTATCTGTCTATCTGTCTATCTGTCTATCTGTCTTCTGTCTATCTGTCTATCTATCTATCTGTCTATCTGTCTATCTGTCTATCTGTCTATCTGTCTATCTGTCTATCTGTCTATCTGTCTATCTGTCTATCTGTCTATCTGTCTATCTGTCTATCTGTCTATCTGTCTATCTGTCTATCTGTCTATCTGTCTATCTGTCTATCTGTCTATTCTATCTCTATCTCTATTCTATTTCTATCTATCTCTATCTTCTATCTGTTATCGTTATCTTCTCTCTTCTCTTGTCTATCTATCGTCTATCTCTTTCTATCTTTTCTTCTCTTCGTTATCGTCTATTCTGTCTATTCTTCGTCTATCTCTTTTTCTATCTCTATCTGTCTATGTCTATGTCTATCGTCTATCGCTGTCTATGTCTATCTCTCTCTATCTTCTATCTCTCGTTTATCTTATGTTTTTCTATCGTCTATCTCTTCTTCTATTCTATCGTCTCGTCTTCTGTCTATCTGTCTATCTTCTATCTGTCTTTGTCTATCGTCTATCGTCTATCGTCTTCTTCTCGTCTATCTGTCTACTGTCTATCTGTTTCTGTCTTTGTTATCTGTCTTTCTATCGTCTATCTTCTATCTCTATCTGTCTTCTGTCTATCGTCTATCTGTCTATCTGTCTAGTCTACTGTCTATCGTCTATCGTCTATCTCTATCTCTATCTCTACTGTCTATCTGTCTATTTCTCGTCTCTTATCTTTTGTTTGTTGTCTATTGTCTCTGTCTATCTCTTCTTTTCTGTCTATCTGTCTTTTCTATCGTCTATTTCTATTTCTATCTTCTATCTTCTACTGTCTATCTGTCACTTCTCTTCTTTCTCATTCTTCTCTTTCTCCTTTCTATCTGTCTTCTGTCTCGTTGTTTTGTCTCGTCTCTTCTTCTGTTGTTTCTGTCTGTCTTTCATCTTCTATCTGTCTATCTGTCTATCTTCTACTCTTGTCTTTTCTCTTCTATCTTCTACTGTCTACTACTTCTATCTGTCTATCTGTCTATCTTCTATCTTCTATCTGTCTTCTGTCTATCTGTCTTCTGTCTATCTGTTTTTTTTCTCTCTATCTCTCGTCTCGTTATCTGTTATCTTCTATCTTCTATCTTCTATCTGTCTATCGTCTATCTTCTATCTGTCTATCTCTATCTGTCTATCTGTCTTCTGTCTCTGTCTATCTTCTATCTTCTATCTTCTATCTCTATCTGTTATTGTCTATTTCTATCTGTCTATCGTCTATCTGTCTATCTGTCTATCTGTCTATCTGTCTATCTTCTCTGTCTATCTTCTATCTTCTTCTGTCTTGTGTCATGTTTTTTTTGTCTATCTGTCTTCTCTACTGTCTATCTGTCTATCTGTCTATCTTCTATCTGTCTATCTGTCTATCGTCTATCTGTCTATCTGTCTATCTGTCTATCTGTCTATCTGTCTATCTGTCTTTGTCTATCTGTCTATCGTCTATCTGTCTTTGTCTTGTTCTATCTGTCTATCGTCTATCTGTCTATCTGTCTATCTTCTTCTGTCTATCTGTCTATCTGTCTATCTGTCTATCTCTATCTGTCTATCTGTCTATCTGTCTATCTGTCTATTGTCTATCTGTCTATCTGTCTATCTGTCTATCTGTCTATTGTCTATCTGTCTATCTGTCTATCTGTCTATCTGTCTATCTTCTACGTCTATCTGTCTATCTGTCTATCTGTCTATCTGTCTATCTTCTTTGTCTACTGTCTATCTGTCTATCTGTCTTCTGTCTATCTGTCTATCTGTCTATCTGTCTATCGTCTATCTGTCTATCTGTCTACTGTCTCATTTCTTTTCTCTATTTCTGTTTGTCTATCTATCGTCTGTCTTCTGTTGTCTTCTGTCTGTTTCTGTTCTTCTTCTGTCTTCTTCTGTCTATCTGTCTATCTGTCTATCTGTCTATCTTCTCTGTCTATTGTCTATCTGTCTATCTGTCTATCTATCTATCTGTCTATCTGTCTATCTGTCTATCTGTCTATCTGTCTTACTGTCTATCTGTCTATCTGTCTTCTGTCTATCTGTCTATCTGTCTATCTGTCTATCTGTCTATCTGTCTATCTGTCTCTGTCTTCTATCTGTCTATCGTCTATCTTCTTCTGTCTATTGTCTATTTCTATCTGTCTTCTGTCTATCTGTCTATCTGTCTATCTGTCTATCTGTCTATCTGTCTTTGTCTTCGTCTATTTCTATCTTTGATTTTTGTCTATGTCTATCGTCTATCGTCTATCTGTCTATCTGTCTATCTGTCTATCTGTCTACTGTCTATCTGTCTATCTGTCTATCTTCTATCTTCTTCTCTATCTGTCTATCTTCTATCTGTCTATCTGTCATTGTCTATCTGTCTATCTGTCTATCTGTCTATCTGTCTATCTGTCTATCGTCTATCTTCTATCTTCTTCTGTCTACTGTCTATCTGTCTATCTGTCTATTCTATCGTTTCTGTCTTTTTGTTATTTCTTCTTCTATCTGTCTATCTGTCTATCTGTCTATCTGTCTATCTGTCTATCTGTCTATCTGTCTATCTGTCTATCTGTCTATCTGTCTATCTGTCTATCTGTCTATCTGTCTATCTTCTATCTGTCTATCTGTCTATCTGTCTATCTGTCTATCTGTCTGTCTGTTTTATTGTTTTTGTCTTTTATCTGTCTATCTGTCTATCTGTCTATCTGTCTATCTGTCTATCTGTCTATCTGTCTATCTTCTATCTGTCTATCTGTCTATCTGTCTATCTGTCTATCTGTCTATCTGTCTATCTTCTATCTGTCTATCTGTCTATCTGTCTATCTGTCTATCTGTCTATCTATCTATGTTTCTATCTGTCTATCTGTCTATCTGTCTATCTGTCTATCTGTCTATCTGTCTATCTGTCTATCTGTCTATCTGTCTTCTGTCTATCTGTCTATCTGTCTATCTGTCTATCTGTCTATCTGTCTATCTGTCTATCTGTCTATCTGTCTATCTGTCTATCTGTCTATCTGTCTATCTGTCTATCTGTCTATCTGTCTATCTGTCTATCTATCTATCTGTGTATCTGTCTATCTGTCTATCTGTCTATCTGTTATCTGTGTATCTGTCTATCTGTCTATCTGTCTATCTGTCTATCTGTCTATCTGTCTATCTGTCTATCTGTCTATCTGTCTATCTGTCTATCTGTCTATGTCTTTTATCTGTTTGTCTTTCTTCTCTATTTCTGTTGTCTATCTGTCTGTTGTCTATCTATCTGTCGTCTGTCTGTTGTCTGTCTGTCTATCTGTCTGTTGTCTATCTGTCTATCTGTCTATCTGTCTATCTGTCTATCTGTCTATCTGTCTATCTGTCTATCTGTCTATCTGTCTATCTGTCTATCTGTCTATCTATCTATCTGTCTATCTATCTATCTATCTATCTGTCTATCTGTCTATCTGTCTATCTGTCTATCTGTCTATCTGTCTATCTGTCTATCTGTCTATCTGTCTATCTGTCTATCTGTCTATCTGTCTATCTGTCTATCTGTCTATCTGTCTATCTGTCTATCTGTCTATCTGTCTATCTATCTATCTGTCTATCTCTTTATCTGTCTATCTGTCTATCTGTCTATCTGTCTATCTGTCTATCTGTCTATCTGTCTATCTGTCTATCTGTCTATCTGTCTATCTGTCTATCTGTCTATCTGTCTATCTGTCTATCTGTCTATCTGTCTATCTGTCTATCTGTCTATCTGTCTATCTGTTAGTTATTGTCGTTCTGTGTTATTGTCTGTTGTCTATCGTCTGTTACTCTTTTCTATTGTCTATCTGTCTATTTCTATCTGTCTATCTGTCTATCTTCTATTGTCTATCTTTTGTCTATTTCTTCTCTATCTTCTATCTTCTATCTGTCTATCTGTCTATCTTTTGTCTTCTTCTATCTTCTATTGTCTATCTGTCTATCTGTCTATCTGTCTATCTGTCTTCTGTCTATCTGTCTATCGTCTATCTGTCTATCTGTCTATCGTCTATCGTCTATCTGTCTATCTGTCTATCTGTCTATCTGTCTATCGTCTATCTGTCTATCTGTCTATTGTCTATTGTCTATTGTTTGTTTTTTGTCATCTGTTATGTCTATTTCTTTTCTTTGTTATCTGTTATTTTATCTGTTTCTTCTATCTCTATCGTCTATTTCTTCTTCTATCGTCTATCTGTCTATCTGTCTATCTTCTATCTGTCTTCTGTCTATCTGTCTATTTCTATCTGTCTATCTGTCTATCTTCTTCGTCTATCTTCTATCTGTCTATCTGTCTATCTGTCTATCTGTCTATCTGTCTATCGTCTATCTGTCTTCTTCTTTGTCTATCTGTCTATCTGTCTATCTGTCTATTGTCTATCTGTCTATTGTCTATTGTCTATCTTCTTATTTTCTCTCGTTTGTCTATCTGTCTATCTTCTATCTGTCTATCTGTCTATCTCTATCTGTCTATCTTCTATCTGTCTTGTCTTTGTCTATCTTCTTCTTCTATCTTCTTCGTTATTGTCTTCTTCTATTTCTATCTTCTATCTGTCTATCTTCTATCTTCTATCTTCTATCTGTCTATCTGTCTACTTTTGTTATCTTTATCTGTTTTTTTTTTCTTCTGTTTTTTTTTTCTCTTTGTCTATCGTCTATCTTCTATCGTCTATCTTCTATCTGTCTATCTGTCTTTGTCTATCTCTTCTGTTTCTGTCTATCTGTCTATTGTCTTCTTCTTCTGTTATTGTTATCGTCTTTGTCTATCTGTTATCTTCTTCGTCTATCTGTCTATCTGTCTACTCATTTATCTGTCTTTGTCTATCTGTCTATCTTCTATCTGTTCTTCTGTTTCGTCTATCTGTCTATCTGTCTATCTGTCTATCTGTCTTCTGTCTATCTGTCTATCTGTCTATCTGTCTTCTGTCTATCTGTTCGTCATCTGTCGTTTTGTCTTTTTTTCTATCTGTCTATCTGTCTATTGTCT
>JAWNPH010000102.1:40000-42500 GCA_035047645.1 Drosophila merina
TTTTTTATTTTTTGTTTGTTGTTGTTTTTTTTTTTTTTTTTTTTTTTTTTTGTTTTTTTTTTTTTTCGTTTTTTTGTCTTGTTTTTTGTTTCGTGTTTTTTGTTTTTGTCTTTTTTTTTTTTTTGTTATTTGTTTTTTTTTTTTTTTTTTTTTTTTGTATTTTTTTTTTTTTTTTTTTTTTTTTTTTTTTTTTTTTTTTTTTATTTTTTTTTTGTTGTTTGTTTTTTTTTGTTTTTTTTTTTTTGTTGTTTGTTTTTGTTTTGTTTGTTTTTTTTTTTTTGTTTTTTTTTTTTATTTTTTTTTTGGTGTTGTTTTTTTTTTGTTTTTTTTTTTTTTTTTTTTTTTTTTTTTTTTTTTTTTTTTTTTTTTTTTTTTTTTTTTTTTTTTTTTTTTTTTTTTTTTTTTTTTTTTTTTTTTTTTTTTTTTTTTTTTTTTTTTTTTTTTTTTTTTTTTTTTTTTTTTTTTTTTTTTTTTTTTTTTTTCTGTATTTCTCTTTTTTTTTTGTTTTTTTTTGTTTGTTTTTTTTTTGTTTTTTTTTTTTTTTTTTATTTTTGTTTCTTTTTTTTTTTGTTTTTGTTGTTTGGTTTTTGTTATGTTTTTTCTATTTTTATTTTTTTTTTGGTCTTTGTGTCTATTTTCTATTTCTATTTTTTTGTTTGTGTTTTTTTTTGTTTTTTGTTTCGTCTGTTATTTTGTTACTTTGTTTCTGTGTTCTTGTTTTGTCTGTTATTTTGTATTTTGTTTTGTTGTCTATTTTTTTCGTTGTCTATTTTTTTTTTCTATCTGTCTGTCTATTTTTTTTTTGTTTTTTGCTTTTGTTATTTTTTTCTTGTTATTTTGTTATTTTTTTGTTTTTGTTTGTTTTTTTTCTATTTTTTTTTTGTTTTTGTTTTTGTTTTTTGTTTTTGTTTTTTGTTTGTTGTTGTTTTTGTTTTTGTCTTTGTATTTTCTATTTTTTCTGTTTTGTCTTTTTTTTATTTTTTTGTTTGTTGTTTTTTGTCTATTTTGTTTTTTGTCTATTTTATTTTTTGTCTATTGTCTTGTCTGTTATTTTTTTTTTTTTGTTGTGTTTTTTTTTTGTTTTGTTTTTTTTTTTTTTTTTGTTGTCTTTTTCTTGTTTTGTTTTTGTTTTTTTTTTTTTTTTTTTGTTTTTGTTTTTTTTTTTTTTGGTTTTTGTCTTCTTCTTCGTTGTCTATTTTTTTTTTGTCTATTTTTTTTTGTCTTTTCGTTGTTGCTTTTTTCTGTGTTTTGTTTTGTTTTGTTGTTATTGTTGTTTTGTTGTCTATGTTTCTATTTTTTATTTCTGTTTCTGTTGTTTTTCTGTTTCTGTGTTTTTGTTATTTTTTATTTTTCTATTTGTTATTTTCTCTTTTTTGTTATGTTGTCTATCGTTGTCTATCTTTGTCTATTTTTTATTCTGTTTTGTTGTCTTCTGTCTGTCTATTTTGTCTATTTTTCTATCTGTTGTCTTCTGTTGTTTGTGTCTATTTTTTTTTCTGTCTATCTTCTTCTATCTTCTGTCTATTTTTCTTTTCTGTCTTCTGTTTTTTTCGTTATTTTCTATCGTTGTTTTTTGTTTTTTATTTGTCTTTTTGTCTCGTCTTTATTCTGTCTTCTTCTGTCTATCTTTGTCTCTTTTTGTCTATCTTTGTTATTTTGTTTTTTGTCTATTTTTTTTGTTTTTGTCTTTTTACTTTGTTTTTTTTGTTTCTTCTGTTATTTGTTATCTTTATCTTTGTCTTCTTTGTCTATTTTTTTGTCTGTCTATCTTTGTCTATGTTGTCTATTGTTGTTATTTTGTTTGTGTTATTTTTTTTGTTGTCTATGTTGTCTATCTCTTCTTCTGTCTGTTTTGTCTATGTTTCTTCTGTCTATCTTTGTCTATCTTCTGTCTATTTTGTCTACTTGTCTATCTGTCTGTCTATCTTTGTCTATTTTGTCTATCTGTCTGTCTATTTTTTATTTTGTCTTCTGTTGTCTATTTTTTTCTTCTGTCTTTTTGTCTTCTTCTGTCTATTTTTATTTGTTATCTGTCTGTCTATTTTGTTTTTTGTCTTCGTGTCTATTTTGTTATTTTGTCTATTTTGTTTGTTGTCTATTTTTTTTTTTTTCTGTCTATTTTTTTTTTTCTATTTTTTTTCTGTCTATGTTTCTTCTTTGTCTATCTGTCTGTCTATTTCTGTTATTTCTGTTTTTCTGTCTATCTCTCTATTTCTGTTGTCTATTTTGTTATTCTTTCTTTGTCTTCTTCTGTCTTCTGTGTCTATTGTTGTTATTGTTTTTTGTCTGTCTTTTCTGTCTATTTCTGTCTATCTTTGTCTATTGTTATTTTTTGTGTATTGTCTATCTTGTTATTTTGTTTGTTGTCTTCTTTTTTTTGTCTATTGTTTGTCTGTTTGTTGTCTTTTGTTGGTGTCTTCGTTTTTTCTTTTGTTATCTGTCTGTCTATTTTTTTTGTTTCTTTGTGTCTATCTTCTCTTTGTCTGTCTATCTTTGTCTA
>JAWNPH010000102.1:47500-50000 GCA_035047645.1 Drosophila merina
GTTTTTATCATTTTCTTCTTTTTTTCTTTTTCTATCATTTTCTGTATTTATTTTTTCTTTTTTTTTTTTTTTTTTTTTATTATTTCTTCTATCTATCTATCGTCTATCGTCTATTATTATATCTCTCTTCTATCTTCTTTTTTTCTTTTTTTTTTTTTTTTTGTTTCTATTTATTTTTGTTCTTTACTTTGTTTTTTTTTTTTTTTTTTTTTTTTTTTTTTTTTTTTTTTTTTTTTTTTTTTTTTTCTTCTATTTTCTATTATTTCTTTTCTTTATTTCTTTTTTCTTTCTATTTCTTTTCTACTCTCTATTGTCTATCTTATTTCTCTTCTATCATCTATCTCTATCTTTTCTTTCTATCTTTTCTATATTTTTTTCTATTTCTTCTGGCTATTGTCTTCTGTATTGTCTTTATCTATCTTCTATCTATCTTCTGTCTTGTCTCTTCTTCTTCTGTTATTTCTGTCTGTTATTTCTTTCTTATCTTCTTCTTCTTCTCTGTCTATTGTCTATCTATCTTCTGCTCTGTTATTTCTATCTATCTATTGTCTATTGTCTTCTATCTATCTGTCTATTTCTATCTATCTTTGTCTATTTCTTCTTCTATCTGTCTATCTTCATCTGTCTATCTGTCTGTCTGTCTATCTGTCTGTCTGTCGTTTTGTTGTCTTTTCTCTATCTGTCTTGTCTATTTCTTCCGCTTTTCTTCTTCGTTATTGTCTGTCTATCTTATCTATTATCTATTTCTCTCGTGTGTTATCTGTCTATCTGTCTCTCTGTCTGTCCGTCTATTTGTCTATCTGTCTGTCTGTCTGTCTGTCTGTCTGTCTATCTATCTGTCTGTCTGTCTGTCTATCTGTCTATCTGTCTATCTGTCTATCTGTATGTTTATCTGTCTGTCTTTTTTTGTTTCTTTTTATTTCTTCTTTGTTTTGTTTTGTTTTTCTTCTTCTTTGTTTTGTTTTGTTGTTTCTACTTTTCTTCATTGTTGTCTGTCTTCTATTGTTGTTATCTATTATCTATCTGTCTATCTGTCTATCTGTCTATCTATCTATCTGTCTATCTGTCTAGTCTATCTATCTATCTATCTATCTATCTATCTGTCTATCTGTCTATCGTTATTTTATTGTCTATCTGTCTGTCTTCTTATTGTCTTCTGTCTGTCTGTCTATCTGTTGTTGTCTGTTGTCTATCTGTCTGTCTGACTTCTGTGTGTCTGTCTGTCTGTGTGTCTGTCTGTCTATCTGTCTGTCTGTCTGTCTGTCTGTCTATCTGTCTGTCTGTTGTCTGTCTTTTGTTTTTTTTTTTTTTTTTTTTTTTTTTTTTTTTTTTTTTTTTTTTTTTCTTTTTTTTTGTTTTTTTTTTTTTTTTTTTTGTTTTTCTTCTTTTTTTTTTCTGTTTTTTTTGTTGTTTTTTTTGTTTTTTGTGTTTTGTTTTGTTGTTATCTGTTGTTTCTTCTGTCTTCTTCTTCTATCTTTTCTATTTCTTCTTCTATCTATCTATTATTTCTATCTATCTGTCTATCTATCTTTGTCTATTTCTATCTGTTATTGTCTATCTGTTTTATCTATTGTCTATCTGGCTATCTATCTATCTGGCTATCTGTCTATTGTCTATTGTCTGTTGTCTGTCTATCTATCTATCTATCTATCGGTCTGTCGGTCTATCTATCTGTCTATCTATCTGTCTGTCTGTCTATCTGTCTATCTATCTATCTGTCTATCTATCTGTCTATCTATCTGTCTATCTATCTGTCTATCTATCTGTCTATCTATCTGTCTATCTATCTGTCTATCTATCTATCTATCTATCTGTCTATCTATCTGTCTATCTATCTGTCTATCTAGTATCTGTCTATCTGGCTATCTATCTATCTGTCTATCTGTCTGTCTGTCTGTCTGTCTGTCTGTCTGTCTATCTGTCTGTCTGTGTGCCTATCTATCTTTCTATCCATCTATCTATCTGTCTATCAGTCTGTCGTCTATCTATCTATCTATCTATCTGTCTATCTGTTCATCTGTCTATCTATCTATCTGTCTATTTCTGTCTATCCATCTATTTTGTTTTTTCTTTTTTTCTTTTCTTTATCTTTTTTTCTTTTATTTCTTTTATCCATATTTTTTTCTCTTGTTTTGTTGTTGTTTTGTTTTTCTATTGTTTCTGTCTATCTGTCTGTTTTTTTCTTTTTGTTTTTGTTTTTGTCTGTTTTTGTTTGTTATTTTTTTTGTTTTTTTTTTTTTTTGTTTATTTTGTTATCTATTCTATTTCTATCTATTGTCTATCTATCTATCTTATTGTTGTCTTCTGTGTCTGTCTGTTGTCTGTCTGTCTGTTTCTATTGTTATTCTATCTGTCTATCTATCTATCTGTCTATTATCTTCTGTCTATCTGTTACATCTATTATCTATCTGTCTGTCTATCTATCTGTCTATCTGTCTGTTCTGTCTGTTTGTTGTTATTGTTTCTTCTTTGTTTTGTTGTTGTTTTTTTTATCTGTTTC
>JAWNPH010000102.1:660000-907061 GCA_035047645.1 Drosophila merina
CAAGACGAGTCGGCAAAGCCGACTCAGCATTCCTTGCAGCGTGAAGCAACACTCCGAATAAGAAGTGTCAGCTTTCTGTTGCCGGACTTTCTTTGCGCAGAGCGCTGAACTCAATTCTGGCGCGTCAGCGTTCTATACATAGAGCTACTTAGTTGCTATGAATTATTATGTTAAGAGTTGTTAAGAGTCCAATTGCCCTGTTATCCTGTCTAGGAAAAACCCTAGAAAAAATAATAGCACAAAGACTTATCTGGTTCATTAAACGCCACAACCTAATTTCCCATAATCAAGTTGCTTTCAAACAAAATCATAGCACGATGAACGCGTTATTGCGACGAACGCTCTCTCGACCAAAAATCATGTCTCTATATTGGTGACGGATTTTGAATGAGCCTACGATCGCGTGGGGATTCATACCGTAATTTGCAGACTTGAGCCCTGGGGCATTGGTCCAAGGCTTTTTAACCTAATTAAAGCCTTTATGACAAATCGGTCCTTCAGGGTTCGAATAAACAATGTCGAATCGAACTCCCACATTTTACACAATAGAATTCCGCAAGGTCTGCCACTTTCTGTGGTTTTATTTATGATAGCAATGATCAAAATCATGGCCTTCGATCTAGAATTTTGATTACTTATGGATATAGTACTGAAAATATTCAAACATCCGACTCTATAGATCAAGTTTCTACATCTTTAGGATTAATTCCTGTTGATTTTTTACCATTTAACCTAAGCGAAGCAGAATTTTTAATGTTACCTACTACTTCTCAAGTTATAAAGGTTAAATGCTGCAGTCACTACTTGTTTCGCTTTCACAAAACATTTAAATTTTTCGTTCGCTTTACTCTGCTTTTATACTTTTTGTGCGGTAAAGCGATAACACTGTTATACGACGACGACGACGGGCAGCGCAGCAGCAGCGCAGCACCAGCGCAGCAGCAGCGCAGCAGCCGAGAGGATTTATCATGATCAAAATCATGGCCTTCGGTCGATTGTAACGTACAATGTGGTTGCCCTATACCTTGATTTATTAAAAATTGATTAACTTTTCCATCCATTCGAACACTTCCTTTATTATGAATTATATAATCAGGATATTTATATGCATCTGGATTTCTCTCTCTATTCCATTCGTGAACAAAGTACTCACTAATCGCTGTTGGGACACATAATTTTCATACATTTCTTTAACATCAATACTTTCTAAACCCGTTACTTTCATAGGATCTCCTCTTAATTTAGCATTTTTCCCGTAAAAGTCCTTATTTAAACCTTCAGCTACCAACCCTATGGGAACATATTCTGAAGTTGCTGTACCTGAAATCGATGCACCAACATCCAATGCTGTTCGCGTACCTAATGGTGTAACCTGGCATTTAACCTTTATAACTTGAGAAGTAGTAGGTAACATTAAAAATTCTGCTTCGATTAGGTTAAATGGTAAAAAATCAACAGGAATTAATCCTATAGATGTAGAAACTTGATCTATAGAGTTGGATGTTTGAATATTTTCAGTACTATATCCATAAATAATCAAAATTTTAGATTTTGAAAAATGCATATAATTACTGGAACAGGGTTGACTGGGTTTTATCCACGTGACACTTGTACCAGGGGAATTTTCTCCTCCGGAGGTGGTCCCCGAACGCGCACCAATAGTCGGTCCACGACCCGAACCACTCTGCTGTGGAACGTTTTCTTGCATATCAGTATCAATAGAATTACGACCAGAATCAGGATGATGAGACTTTTCAATGAATGTAGGATCTGGACTGTTGTTTTCTGCTGGTTCACTATTAATTCGTTGTCGTTTGGTGGAAGGTCCGTTATCGGTTCCGGAGCTTGAAGGATTTGATTCGACAACAGCTTCAACTTCTTCACAGGGTTGTTCATCAAGTATTTGATTCGAGCTTGCGTAATCTCGTTTTAAAATATTATAATGATATCCACCTTGTCTGTATGATTCATATATTTTTTTTTAAATTAATAGTTTTTTTTATGTCTTAAATGTTTATAAATCCTCCTCTCCCAGGTTCATTTTTAATTTGATTCCACTCATTAGCAATATGCCGTTCTCTTTCAGCGTATACTTTTTGACAAAATGTTGGTTTTCGAGGTGTTGGAGTCATACTTGGATAAACAACGCCAAAAACTGTTTCAAATCCATATTTGGCAGATAAACCAACTAGCTAATTCATAAATTTTACCATGCTGTTTAAAATCATTAATAAATGCAGAAATAGCTTGTCTATCTGCATCTCTAATTTCTTTTGGTGTTGTTGCTAATTCGTATTCCAAATCGTGTACGTAGGCATCAAAGTCCACGTCGTTAATTGGTTCGTCGTCTTTATAGATTGTGTTGCCCGGACCGAGATAATTATAACCCGGAAGTGTGTAGCCGTCACGTTTTTTTCTTTGATACATACTGGAAAAGTTTCCACAGTGGTGCCCTTTTATACTGGTTTTTCCAGTCAAAACTAGTTTCAACTAGATTTATTGCGTTGTAGAAAATGCTTGCTTTTTGTGCGGTAAAGCGATAACACTGTTATACGACGACGACGACGGGTAGCGCAGAAGCAGCGCAGCAGCAGAGAGGATTTATCATGATCAAAATCATGGCCTTCGGCCGATTGACCAACATTGTAACTCGGCATAAAGATATTTAGATCTCACTATAAGCAGACGACGCCATCATCTTTACAAAAATAAAAAATATTAATACAGTCAGAGAAAAATTTGTAGAAATATTGCAAAAAATTAACTTGTGGGGAGCAACCTCTGGGCCTCGCTTGCCATTGAAAAATGCCAACTATTACATATTTGTCGGAAACAACGTTGCAACCTTTCCGACATTGACTTTAACAGCCGCACAAGATGTAAACTTTTTAAAAATCGTGGTGATAAGCTTCGACTCCAAACTACTTTTCCAAACTACTTTTGTCAGATTCTAAGAAAACAACTGGAAACTAGATTAAACGTTATTAAATTTCTATCATCTAAATATTCTTGCATACATATTAAGACTCTCATAGATATTACGCGCGAATTAATGCTATCTAAAATTGACTACGGTCTGCCAATCATATCACGGAGCGGTCCGTCGCGCCATTCACGCATTTCCCACATTTCCAGTAGCATGCACATTCGCAGAATCCGGTCTTCAAAGTGTACACCACGCTGTACACCACGTCAAACTGCCGGCTAACCAAAGACTTCGGAGCCATTTTTAAGCAAAAGCGGAATTTTAAGTGCATATCCACTCTAAGACGTTGCGACAACTACATTAAGCTACTTGACCTTCCTCTCCCTAAGCCCAGGAGATCCTTCAAATCGCCAGCACATTGGGGTTCCAAACAGCCTAACATAAACCTACAAATCTACAATGCTGCCAAAAAGGATACATGCCGCTTAGAATACGAAAAACGTTTTTTGAGCGCACAAGAAGATCTTGGTGAGAAAAACTGGATTTACACCTATGGTTCTAATGTCAACGACCCAACCACGTTTGCGGTTGTTGACTGCAACCGTAAAATAATTGCAGGAGGTAGGCTCGTCAGGCCGTCATACAACTCCATATTCACAACCGAAGCTTTCGCCATTTTCAAAGCATGCCAAGTCGCCTCCAAAAACCTGGTAAATCTGTTATCTGCACAGACAACCTCTCCTCTCTTTCCGCTATACGCAACGGGAATCATAATGACCCCACAACACAAGAACTTAGGCACATTCTAAGTTCTCATCCAACAAAAATCACCTTACTCTGGGTTCCCAGTCATCAAGGAATCCATGGAAATGAACTCGCTGACAAAGCCGCCCAAGAGATGAGACTTACACCATCAATCCTTTTCACTCCGTTTAACTGCAAGGATTTCCAAAGTCGAATCAAGCTATACCTCAAAGAAAAGAAACTCTCCGAATGGGCACTCCTCATACACAGGTACCAGTTTATTAAACCGAATTCAAGCCACCAACAAAAGTACATAAATGGGAATGCGCGACCTTCATCCGCCTACGCATTGGGCACACCGAATCCACACATCAACACTTACTGAAGAGAACGGCGCGACCAACTGCCAACTATGCGGGGACGAGCTCACCGTTGACCATATTCTCGACGCCTGCAGTCGATTGCACTTAATTAGATCTCAATTATTTGGTAACATAGTCATCCATCTTGTGAAAATATCTCAAAAATAATTGCAGGAGGTAGGCTCCCGTCATACAACTCCATATTCACAGCCGAAGCTTTTGCCATTCTCAAAGAATGCCAATTCGCCTGCAAAAACGCTGGTAAATCTGTTATCTGCACAGACAGTCTCTCCTTACTTTCCGCTATACGCAACTGGAATCATAATGACCCCACAATACAAGAAGTTAGGCACATCCTAAGTTGTCATCCCACAAAAATCACCTTACTCTGGGTTCCCAGTCATCAAGGAATCTATGGAAATGAACTCGCTGACAAAGCCGCCCAAGAGATGAGACTTACACCATCAATCCTTTTCACTCCGTTTAACTGCAAGGATATCCAAAGTCGAATTCAGTTATATCTCAAAGAAAAGAAACTATCCGAATGGGCACTCTTCATGCACAGGTATCACATTATTAACCCAAATTGCATCAGTTTCAAGCCACCAACGAACGTACATAAACGGGAATGCGCGACCTTCATCCGCCTACGCATCGGGCACACCCAATCCACACACCAACACTTACTGAAGAGAACGGCGCGACCAACATGCCATCTATGCGGGGACGAGCTCACCGTTGACCATATTCTCGAAGCCTGCAGTCGATTGCACTCAATCAGATCTCAATTATTTGGTACACATAGTCTTTCGAATTGTTTAAGTAACCCATCTTATGTAAATATCTCAAAAATTTACAAATTTGTCCAAAAAGCTCAGTTTATTATATAAGGAAATAACACTTAAGTCTCGAGTCGAAGGCCCCCGTCGCTAGTACTCATTAGGTTTATTAGGTTTAGTATTGTATACTAGATTTAATTTTGTTAAATAAATAAATAAATAATCTCAAAAATTTACAAATTTGTCCAAAAAGCTCAGTTTATTATATAAAGTAATAACCCATTAGTCTCGAGTCGAAGGCCAACGGAGCTAATACTCATTAAATTATTAGGTTTAGTATTGTATACTAGATTTAATTTTGTTAAAATAAAATAAATAAAATAAAATTTTCTAACAAAAATTAAAGAAAAAAGTATTTGAAAAACATACAAAATCTATACGAGAAATACGTTATAAATACAAAATTGTTATTCTTTCTGAAAACATACAAAACCTATACGAGAAACACTTTGACAAAATATATTTTTGTTTGCCGTTAACAAAAAAATATCAAGAAAAAATATTTGATAAATAATCATGGCAAACCCAAACAACCTTATTAGGTCTCCCCTTTTTAATAATAGCACAAGCCCCGAAGTAATCCAAGCTCTTAACGTAGCCAATATGCAGGGACACATTCAGGAAATAGTAGAAAGAATTTTGATCCGAAAATCATACCCAGACACTACACCACTACTTGATCAGGCAATCAATATCAACAATGTTAATATGAGTGAATTAGAACGAGTCCCATATATAGTAAAGTGTTTAATGGAATTTTCTGGCCAAGCTGGACAATTTAGCTCATGAAGAAAAGGAGTAGAGAGAATATTAAAAATATATTCATCACTATCTGGATCACCCAGATATTACGGAATTCCTAACGTTATCAGGAACAAAATTGTAGGCAACGCAGACTTAGTCCTGGAGTCTTACTATACCCCACTAAATTGGACAGCTTTCTCAAAATGTTTGACAGCACACTACGCGGATAAGCGCGATGTGACAACACTAGAATACCAAATGACCCCGCTGGTGCATGGAAATCAAAATACAGCAGATTTCTACCAGCAAGTTTATACCCACCTATCCCTTATTTTGAACAAAATTACTTGCATGGAAATGGGAAAAGAATCAATAGATCTTTTTCCCAAATCCTACTGAGACAAGGCACTTAACACCTTCGTTAGAGGCCTGAACGGCGACTTACCCAGACTGTTGGGAACCAAAGAGCCTGCAGATCAGCACTTTAGCTATGCGAGAAGTTAGAAAACCAAAAATTTGGGACCAATTGCGCAAATAATAGCCAAACCCATTCAAGAAAATTCGAAGGCCTTGGTAGAGGACCACCCCTACTGAGAAAATCCGTACAACAATTCTCAAACGCAGATCGAGAACCATTCATTCCACACTTGGTTCATGTTCCACAGACCCCTAGAGTAACTCATTATGTACCACAGCAACAATATGGAGGGCATTACCAACAATACTCTGGCAACCTACCAACACAGCCACCAAGACCATCGGCCCCAAAGCCACAACCTAGGCAAGAGTCTATGGACATAGATAGAAGTATGCAGACAAAACAGGTAAAATACATGAACAGACCCAAATTTGGACAGCAGGAAAAGAGACCACCACGACAAGGACTGCCAGATAAAAAACTGAAAAATTTTCTTATAGACTACGCTAGCGAACACACTACAGAGTACAACGACGAACCAACAGAAACGAAGCAACACTCAGTGAATACTATTCAGAAACCCCAGATTTCAAGCAGGAAACAGATGAGACAGAATATACTAAGTTACATTTTTTAGAAAAGAACCCTCTTCGTTACCCTACTTCCAATCTAAAGCAGGTAATGGAGAGACGATCAACATTCTGATAGACACCGGATCCAACAAAAATTATACCCAACCAAGATTATCTAAGAAACCAATCAAAAACAACCAACCCTTTTTCGTTAACTCTGTGGGCGGAAAAATTCTTATAACACACCATACAATCGCCAATCCTTTCGACCTAAAAGATACTTTTATCAAATTTTTTCTACTACCCTCCTAAAGACCTTCGATGCTATTATCGGAAACGATACACTGCGCGAGGTAAAAGCCCAAATTAATATGGAAAAACGGTATATTTCAATACAGAATAAACAAGTAAGGTAGCAGCAGTCGAGTTTCCCGATTGCAAAATACCCTGTACCCTTAGACATGCTTACAATTTATTTATTTTATATTATTTAATATTATTTAATGCTTGCTTTTTGTGCGGTAAAGCGATAACACTGTTATAGCAGCAGAGAGGATTTATCATGATCAAAATCATGGCCTTCGGCCGATTGACCAACATTGTAACTCGGCATAAAGATATTTAGATCTCACTATAAGCAGACGACGCCATCATCTTTACAAAAATAAAAAATATTAATACAGTCAGAGAAAAATTTGTAGAAATATTGCAAAAAATTAACTTGTGGGGAGCAACCTCTGGGCCTCGCTTGCCATTGAAAAATGCCAACTATTACATATTTGTCGGAAACAACGTTGCAACCTTTCCGACATTGACTTTAACAGCCGCACAAGATGTAAACTTTTTAAAAATCGTGGTGATAAGCTTCGACTCCAAACTACTTTTCCAAACTACTTTTGTCAGATTCTAAGAAAACAACTGGAAACTAGATTAAACGTTATTAAATTTCTATCATCTAAATATTCTTGCATACATATTAAGACTCTCATAGATATTACGCGCGAATTAATGCTATCTAAAATTGACTACGGTCTGCCAATCATATCACGGAGCGGTCCGTCGCGCCATTCACGCATTTCCCACATTTCCAGTAGCATGCACATTCGCAGAATCCGGTCTTCAAAGTGTACACCACGCTGTACACCACGTCAAACTGCCGGCTAACCAAAGACTTCGGAGCCATTTTTAAGCAAAAGCGGAATTTTAAGTGCATATCCACTCTAAGACGTTGCGACAACTACATTAAGCTACTTGACCTTCCTCTCCCTAAGCCCAGGAGATCCTTCAAATCGCCAGCACATTGGGGTTCCAAACAGCCTAACATAAACCTACAAATCTACAATGCTGCCAAAAAGGATACATGCCGCTTAGAATACGAAAAACGTTTTTTGAGCGCACAAGAAGATCTTGGTGAGAAAAACTGGATTTACACCTATGGTTCTAATGTCAACGACCCAACCACGTTTGCGGTTGTTGACTGCAACCGTAAAATAATTGCAGGAGGTAGGCTCGTCAGGCCGTCATACAACTCCATATTCACAACCGAAGCTTTCGCCATTTTCAAAGCATGCCAAGTCGCCTCCAAAAACCTGGTAAATCTGTTATCTGCACAGACAACCTCTCCTCTCTTTCCGCTATACGCAACGGGAATCATAATGACCCCACAACACAAGAACTTAGGCACATTCTAAGTTCTCATCCAACAAAAATCACCTTACTCTGGGTTCCCAGTCATCAAGGAATCCATGGAAATGAACTCGCTGACAAAGCCGCCCAAGAGATGAGACTTACACCATCAATCCTTTTCACTCCGTTTAACTGCAAGGATTTCCAAAGTCGAATCAAGCTATACCTCAAAGAAAAGAAACTCTCCGAATGGGCACTCCTCATACACAGGTACCAGTTTATTAAACCGAATTCAAGCCACCAACAAAAGTACATAAATGGGAATGCGCGACCTTCATCCGCCTACGCATTGGGCACACCGAATCCACACATCAACACTTACTGAAGAGAACGGCGCGACCAACTGCCAACTATGCGGGGACGAGCTCACCGTTGACCATATTCTCGACGCCTGCAGTCGATTGCACTTAATTAGATCTCAATTATTTGGTACACATAGTCATCCATCTTGTGAAAATATCTCAAAAATAATTGCAGGAGGTAGGCTCCCGTCATACAACTCCATATTCACAGCCGAAGCTTTTGCCATTCTCAAAGAATGCCAATTCGCCTGCAAAAACGCTGGTAAATCTGTTATCTGCACAGACAGTCTCTCCTTACTTTCCGCTATACGCAACTGGAATCATAATGACCCCACAATACAAGAAGTTAGGCACATCCTAAGTTGTCATCCCACAAAAATCACCTTACTCTGGGTTCCCAGTCATCAAGGAATCTATGGAAATGAACTCGCTGACAAAGCCGCCCAAGAGATGAGACTTACACCATCAATCCTTTTCACTCCGTTTAACTGCAAGGATATCCAAAGTCGAATTCAGTTATATCTCAAAGAAAAGAAACTATCCGAATGGGCACTCTTCATGCACAGGTATCACATTATTAACCCAAATTGCATCAGTTTCAAGCCACCAACGAACGTACATAAACGGGAATGCGCGACCTTCATCCGCCTACGCATCGGGCACACCCAATCCACACACCACATCCACGACCAACATGCCATCTATGCGGGGACGAGCTCACCGTTGACCATATTCTCGAAGCCTGCAGTCGATTGCACTCAATCAGATCTCAATTATTTGGTACACATAGTCTTTCGAATTGTTTAAGTAACCCATCTTATGTAAATATCTCAAAAATTTACAAATTTGTCCAAAAAGCTCAGTTTATTATATAAGGAAATAACACTTAAGTCTCGAGTCGAAGGCCCCCGTCGCTAGTACTCATTAGGTTTATTAGGTTTAGTATTGTATACTAGATTTAATTTTGTTAAATAAATAAATAAATAATCTCAAAAATTTACAAATTTGTCCAAAAAGCTCAGTTTATTATATAAAGTAATAACCCATTAGTCTCGAGTCGAAGGCCAACGGAGCTAATACTCATTAAATTATTAGGTTTAGTATTGTATACTAGATTTAATTTTGTTAAAATAAAATAAATAAAATAAAATTTTCTAACAAAAATTAAAGAAAAAAAGTATTTGAAAAACATACAAAATCTATACGAGAAATACGTTATAAATACAAAATTGTTATTCTTTCTGAAAACATACAAAACCTATACGAGAAACACTTTGACAAAATATATTTTTGTTTGCCGTTAACAAAAAAATATCAAGAAAAAATATTTGATAAATAATCATGGCAAACCCAAACAACCTTATTAGGTCTCCCCTTTTTAATAATAGCACAAGCCCCGAAGTAATCCAAGCTCTTAACGTAGCCAATATGCAGGGACACATTCAGGAAATAGTAGAAAGAATTTTGATCCGAAAATCATACCCAGACACTACACCACTACTTGATCAGGCAATCAATATCAACAATGTTAATATGAGTGAATTAGAACGAGTCCCATATATAGTAAAGTGTTTAATGGAATTTTCTGGCCAAGCTGGACAATTTAGCTCATGAAGAAAAGGAGTAGAGAGAATATTAAAAATATATTCATCACTATCTGGATCACCCAGATATTACGGAATTCCTAACGTTATCAGGAACAAAATTGTAGGCAACGCAGACTTAGTCCTGGAGTCTTACTATACCCCACTAAATTGGACAGCTTTCTCAAAATGTTTGACAGCACACTACGCGGATAAGCGCGATGTGACAACACTAGAATACCAAATGACCCCGCTGGTGCATGGAAATCAAAATACAGCAGATTTCTACCAGCAAGTTTATACCCACCTATCCCTTATTTTGAACAAAATTACTTGCATGGAAATGGGAAAAGAATCAATAGATCTTTTTCCCAAATCCTACTGAGACAAGGCACTTAACACCTTCGTTAGAGGCCTGAACGGCGACTTACCCAGACTGTTGGGAACCAAAGAGCCTGCAGATCAGCACTTTAGCTATGCGAGAAGTTAGAAAACCAAAAATTTGGGACCAATTGCGCAAATAATAGCCAAACCCATTCAAGAAAATTCGAAGGCCTTGGTAGAGGACCACCCCTACTGAGAAAATCCGTACAACAATTCTCAAACGCAGATCGAGAACCATTCATTCCACACTTGGTTCATGTTCCACAGACCCCTAGAGTAACTCATTATGTACCACAGCAACAATATGGAGGGCATTACCAACAATACTCTGGCAACCTACCAACACAGCCACCAAGACCATCGGCCCCAAAGCCACAACCTAGGCAAGAGTCTATGGACATAGATAGAAGTATGCAGACAAAACAGGTAAAATACATGAACAGACCCAAATTTGGACAGCAGGAAAAGAGACCACCACGACAAGGACTGCCAGATAAAAAACTGAAAAATTTTCTTATAGACTACGCTAGCGAACACACTACAGAGTACAACGACGAACCAACAGAAACGAAGCAACACTCAGTGAATACTATTCAGAAACCCCAGATTTCAAGCAGGAAACAGATGAGACAGAATATACTAAGTTACATTTTTTAGAAAAGAACCCTCTTCGTTACCCTACTTCCAATCTAAAGCAGGTAATGGAGAGACGATCAACATTCTGATAGACACCGGATCCAACAAAAATTATACCCAACCAAGATTATCTAAGAAACCAATCAAAAACAACCAACCCTTTTTCGTTAACTCTGTGGGCGGAAAAATTCTTATAACACACCATACAATCGCCAATCCTTTCGACCTAAAAGATACTTTTATCAAATTTTTTCTACTACCCTCCTAAAGACCTTCGATGCTATTATCGGAAACGATACACTGCGCGAGGTAAAAGCCCAAATTAATATGGAAAAACGGTATATTTTAATACAGAATAAACAAGTAAGGTAGCAGCAGTCGAGTTTCCCGATTGCAAAATACCCTGTACCCTTAGACATGCTTACAATTTATTTATTTAATATCAATAAATAAATGAAACAATATTCTACCATATTAGAAAAGAGTACCATAACCATATAAATTTGGTATGACTTGGTATGGCGTGTTTTGCAATGCGTGCAATGCGCAATACGTGTTTTGCTGCGCTTCTGCTTCCCTTGCCATAGATTTTGCATGTGGCATAACTTCCGTGTTTCTTATCCGATTTGGTTCAAAATTAAAAATTAGATAGCTTTTATAAGCAACAACGCATATGGGCGTGGCAGTTTTTTGAGGTTTGCGGGGAGCGTGGTCGTGGCAGTTTTTTGCGGTTTGCGGGGGAACGGAGGGTGATATCAAAATAAAAAAACAAACTTGTACTGCGTATGGTAATTACCTATCCAACGCTATATGGCACATGTCTGTAGCTCTTGTAGTTTCTGAGATCTAGGCGTTGATACGGACAGACGGACAGACGGACAGACGGACGGACGGACGGACAGACGGACATGGCTGTATCGACTCGGCTGTTGATGCTAATCAAGAATATATATACTTTATGTGGTCGGAGATGCTTCCTTCTGCCTGTTACATACATTTGCACCATATTATGATACCCTTTTCACTCATTTTTAATGGGTACAGGGTATAAAAATGAATTAAAATAAAACAGAAAATCTCACGCGAAGTCAACAAATTAGGTACTCAAGTAGAACACGCTACAGAAACTCAAAAGAGACATTTAAGAACTATTTACTCAAACTTTAAAAATCTTTTTGGAGACCCAGACGAAAAACTGACAAACACAACAAGAGTAGAAGCCACTATAAGAAATTCAAACGAGAGCCCAATATACTTGGCCTCTAAAATGCTCCTTCAATTTTTCAACGGACGCTGGACGATATCCTTAGAGAACATATAGGAATTAGATGTTTCGTATACATCGATGACATCATCATCTTTAGCAAAAATACGAAAAACCACCTAAACGACATCAAGCTAATATTTATGTTACAAATGTCCCTATATGTGTGCTTGTATACGAATACATGAACATGACCATATATAGACATAAGCAAAAGCTTCATTGATCAGTTAGAGCAAAGAATATGACCAAACATATGAAAATGTTAACGGGACTATTTCACTGGAAGGAATCGCTGTCTCTCTTTTTGTTTTTGTTCGGTCTTTTTGCAATGCTGAGATCGAGTTCAGTTGCTTGTAGACGAAGAGCGCGCGCACATCGAAAAGAGATAAAATAAAACAAAACTGAATTTCACAAGTTGCTGTTGTTTGATTATTTAGTCTGGATATTATTATTACTTTCAATAATTTAATATTCTGGAAGAAGCAAATATGCGAATTCAGCTTGACAAATGCGAATTCCTCAAAAAAAAGTTGAATTCTTAGGGTTTTGAGTGGCCGATACTGGAATAAGAAAGAATCCCGAAAAAGTCAGGGCCTTCGTAAAATTTCACGAACCAAAGACCTTCAAAGATCTTCGTTCCTTTTTAGGACTGTCAGGGTTTTACCGTCGCTTTATCAAAGATTATGCAAAACTCGCAAAACCCCTTACAGCCCTTTTAAGAGGGGAAGAGGGCCGAGGCCGTATTTAAAAAAGTGCCTCAAGTAGAACGCTAGTCTACCTCGACGAAAACGCTAGGGAAGCATTCAATAAGATAAAACAAACTCTAGCTTCCGAAGAAATCATGGTGGCTTATCCAGATTATAGTAAAGAATTCCAATTGACCACCGATGCTTCCGATTATGCCATAGGAGCCGTATTAGCTCAGGAGGACAAACCAATAATGTTTATTTCTAGAACCTTAAGTAAGGCAAAAGAAAGTTACGCACCGAACAAAAAAGAAATGCTCGCCATAAAATGGTCAATACAAGCTCTTCGAAATTTTTTGTATGGTTCAACCAAAATAAAGATATTAACAGATCACGAGTCTCTCACACACAACCAATCCAAAAATCCGTAACGATCAAATGAAAAGATGAAAAGCAGTTTTAGAAGAATACACCTACAAACTTTAGCACAAACCTGGCAAGTCAAACGTGGTTGCCGGTGCATTGAGTAGACCTCCCTTGCAAACGCATGGAGAACTAAATGCAATGACAGAGACCGTGCACAGTAGTTTCAACTCTCCCGAAAAACTAATACCTATGGCACAATAACAAATAAATGTTTTTAAAAATCAAATACTGCTACATTGGGGAAAAAAATCCTACAAATTCGAAAATGGTTTTTTCAACATATCAGAGACACAATATTACAGAACCAATTCAGACAATTTGCTAAAAATTCTAAAAGAAAGGCTAAATCCGTCCGTCAGAAATGGACCGAGAAAACCTTAGGAAAACTTCAAGAAATTTATCCACTTTTTAATAATTACAAAACCAGATTCTCTAATAAAATAGTTACAGACCTGACAGACGAAAATAACCAAGAAAACGCAATTATATCGGAACACAGGAGAGCACACCGCAATAGCAGCGAAAACAAACAGCAGCTGTTAGAAAAAGTATATTTTCCACAAATAAGGACGAAAATCATAAAAATAACGAAGGAATGTCAGACCTGCAAAGAACAAAAATACGAAAGACATTCAAATAAGCCAGAGATACAAAGCACACCAATACCACAATACCCAGGGCAAATTATTCACGTCGACTTTTATCTCACATATAAACAAGTAGTCCTAAAATAGTCAATTCACGAGCAACCTAAGACATTAAAAATCCCCTGAAAGAAACATTAATAAACTTCGGTATTCCTGCAGTAGTGATAATATATAACGAAAAGTCCCTTGGATTAGGTGCCATAATGCGGATGCTGCAAGACCAGTTCAATATAAAGGTCTATAAAGCACCACCCTACAACAGCTCAGCCAACGGTCAGATCGAATGTTTTCATTCAACTCTTTCAGAAATTTTTAGATGCCAAAAGGCCGAGAAATTACACAGCTCATTAAACGACCTTATAGAGAGATTAGTTGTCAAATATAATTATTATTCAATACACTCAACCACAAACAGGAAACCGGTCGATTTATTCTTTGTCAGAAAAGTATCACTTGACCCTAAACTACTCCAGACAGAAAGACAGAAAATTAGGAACAAAATCAAGCTCATTCAGGAAAATGATTTACCTCACCATAATAAAAGTAGAAATGAGATAAAAAACTATTATTCTGGACAAGAGATATTCGTACAAAACAATAAAAGATTAGACACCAAGTTGTCAGCCAGATACAAAAAAGAAATTGTCAAGGAGAACAGAAACACTTCAGTACTAGCAGAAAGCGGGAGAATCATTTATAAAACACTAATTCGAAATAAAACACCCTCATTTACAGACCCCTTCTGATTGTGTGCGCTGCGGACGTACAAATAACGGACCACACTAATTTGGACATTGTGACACTGACGACAGGACTAGCCAATGCTCAAACAGGGATCTTTAGATTAATCCATATTATTGACATAGAGGAATATGAAAATACCATTGATAAAATTAACCACACAGCCTTAATGAAATTAAAAACTTACGACCCAAGGGTAAGAACCCTTCATAACAGAGGGAATCAGGATTTCTAAAAACCTAATCAAAAGCTTGAAAGTCAGGAGTATAAGGAAAATACATATATAGCTCTAATAGGTAGTGCTTGGAAATGGCTGGCTGGATCACCAGATAGAGATTTTGAAATAATTCAAGAAAAAATAAATTCAGCTTTAACTAACAACAATAACCAGTTTATTCTTAATAGGCTTATCATTGACAAAATAAATAAAATCACTCTGGCCCATAGAAATTTAATAAACAGCCTAAAATATGAAGGAGACGTCCCAAGGAATACTAGCACTACATTAATGTTTCAAATTTAAATGCTTAAAAAAGAAATTCTTAATCTTAATCAGGCCATACGAGGTGTGTTAAAAAAATATCGCGAATTTTGTGTTTTTTCAAAAATTATTTATTTATTCATGAATATCTATTTTGTGCCCTTCAAAGTAATCCATGAGATATTATGCACTTGTGCCAACGTTTTTTCCTATCTTCGAAGCACTTCACGAATAAATCATTTTTTTTATCTTGTTCAGCTCCCCCTTCGATGCCGTCTTTATCTCGTCAATCGTAGCGTAACGTCGTCCTTTCATGGGCCTCTTCAGTTTAGGGGACAAGAAAAAATCAAAGGGGGGATCTGGGGAATACGGTGGCTGCGGCATCATTAGTGTGTTCTTTTTGGCCAAAAAGTCGCGCACAAGCAACGATGTGTGAGCGGGGGCGTTATCGTGGTGCAAAAGCCAATTTTTTTCCTTCCACAAATCCGGGCGTTTCTGGCGGATTGCTTCACGCAAATTGCGCATAACTTGCAGGTATTATTCCTTATTGACCGTTCTACCCTGTCGTAAGAACTCATGATGCACCACGCTCCTGCAAGTGAAGAAAATTGTCAACAAAACTTTCACATTCGACCAAACTTGGCTCGCTTTTTATACCCTGTACCCATTAAAAATGGGTGAAAAGGGTATCATAATATAGTGCAAATGTATGTAACAGGAAGAAGGAAGCATCTCCGACATCATAAAGTATATATGATCTTGATCAGCATCAACAGCCGAGTCGATATAGCCATGTCCGTCTGTCCGTCCGTCCGTCCGTCCGTCTGTTCGTCTGTCCGTCCGTCCGTCTGTCCGTCTGTCTGTCCGTATCAACGCCTAGATCTCCGAAACTAAAAGAGCTAAAGGCATGTGCCATATATCGTTGGATAGGTAATTACCATACGCAGTACAAGTTTGTTGTTTTATTTTGATATCACTCGCGCTCCCCCGCAAACCGCAAAAAACTGCCACGCCCACAATTATTAACCTAATGCTATGCAATTCGGCATATGCGTTGGTGCTTATAAAATCCATCTAATTTTTAATATGCCACATGCAAAATCTATGGCAAGGGAAGCAGAAGCGCAGCAAAACACGCATTGTGTATGGCTTTATGGCACACGAAACTTATTTTCATAACGTAGCGCAACGGCAGAAGGCGATGCTCATTGAAATATGTCACATTTTTATATATGCGTTTCCGTGCCTTATATATATGTCGGGAAGTTAACTGTTTCGGGGTCCTCTGTTGCCGCGCTCCGCCCGCGAGTCGTACACTTCCTCGGTTGCGACATATTCCTGCGTCTGCTTTCTTAGAGTTTTCAAACATAAGTGCCTCGTGTACATTTCAACATCGCTCCATCTCGCTTCATACATGCTGGTCCGAACTCACCACAGGACAAGCATTTGTCTCACTCTAACGCATCGTCAAACCGAGGCTATGTAGAACAGAGCAAAATCCGTTAAACTCGCATAACGGAACACAGCGAACAGCGATCAAAAAGAAACGAAGACCAGATACGAATTTTATTTATTATCGATGACATGTTTATTAGAGATGGAACATAGAAAATAAAAATAAGACTAATAATGATGCGACATATACATATCTACTAAATATCTGTGATCTACAATTTAAAGAATGAGTTTACTTGAGTTTACAGGTGCAACTGCAAAAAATTAATGCCTATTCAGAAAAGGAGGTGAATTTGCATACATGTGATTGGTATATTAAATGTCAAAACAAAATATATACACCGGTAGCAAATTTAGCAGTCACTAAGCCTGCAATACAGCCAATACAGCCCGTCGAACCAGAGGAGATTGCGCAGAAGATCGCTTCCCTAAAAAATGGGAAGTCACCGGGTCCTGACCTCCGGTCCGAACTACCTTCTTGTCAAAATAAATAACAAACGTTTTATTTAACTTATAAACTCGAAAGGTCTCGATAGGTTTCGCCATTTCCTAAACAAACAAATTTAATTGATGAAACACTATCGAAAGAAGCAATAGGGTTGTAAGAAACTTCTTCAGTTCTCAAAATACAGCTTCGAGTTGGATGTGGTTCAAACAAATCTAATTCGCTTTTCATACATTCAATGTGATTACTCATTTCGAATTTGAAAATACATCACTAATTTTTAATTTTCGGCCAGATTTTTTTCTAGGTTTTTTGCTTGGATGTTAAATGAGAACGCCTCTTTCTTGGTCTCTTCCTTTTATTTCCTTTTCCTTGACCATTTTGTAGTTTTGTTATTTTATCTATTGCTTCATCCAAAAGGTTTTGTAATGTAATTTTACTTTGTTCTTGGATAATATTTGAATAATACAGCCTTCCCAGTTTCAGCTGCTTGTTGCTTAAGAGCGTTTATTCCCGAAAGAAACATAGGCTTGATATAATTAAAAACACCACTAAAAAAATGTCCAATTCCTCGCCCTTGCTCAATATTTCTAGGTGAAAAATATAGATTACCTATATGACTTAAGCCTCCTCCGCACTGATTTAAATATTGTTGATGATAAGATTTCATCATGTTGGTTCTAGATCTAAACAAATTTTTCATGTTATACCAATATTTATAGAATTTTCCGTTTTTTAAAATGAAGTGATAGGAAAATTGGGATCGATGATGCGTCGAAGGGTATTTTATATCCGCTTGAGTCTGTTATTAATATTAAAATTTCATTAAGATTCCAAATTTCAATGGTATAATATTCGACAGTTCTAAATTGAAGCAATTTTTCTTTTGTTTCCGACACATCTAGGCTTAATAAAGTCTGTTTAAACAAAGAATAACCCATTTTCAAATGCATCTGAATTCAATGACTCCGACTTGTATCGGAATATTTCAGAATTAACTATAGCTTAAATTCTATTGAATTAGAACTTGATTCTCCGGATTCATTATCTTTAACATCAATTTTTGTCTTTCCTTGCCTTTTTCCTATACAATTGTTTAAATATATATCCGTTATTCCCACCTCCCATTCATCAGACATTTGTTCTGGAATGTTTATAACGTTGGAAAAGCACACTTTACATTATCAGGAAACACATTTTATGAGTCATTGTTGAGTAATGTATCCAAAAATTCGAATTGTAACAATATTTTAGAATCTGTAATTAAGAATATGAGATCCAGTTTATTTTATTTTTACCAATTTAATTATTTTTTTCTTTTCGATTGGTTCGACGTAATTTTTCTAATTCGTTTATAAACATTTATATACGTTTATATATATACAAATAACAAGTTTCTAACTATTAGTAATAGTATCTAACTATTTTAGGAGGTATTCCATGATTTTTAGGATATTAGCATTAAGAGAGAGTTAAGGGGATAGAGTATGTGATAAGAGGTTATAGTTTTTACAAATAGTGCGAAAGGCGTCGTGTTCAGCGTAGTTGGATCTGCAGATAGGTAACTATAGGGGTCGGAAGGACCTAGTTTTCCTATTAGGGATGGAAAAATATAGTTGGTTTAGAAGGTGTTTAGAATCAACCATGCCATGGATTAGCATGTGTAGAAACATGACCCCAGCACAGGTTCGGCGCTCCTTCAGTGGAGGTAACTTTAACAATTTAAGCCTGCAACGGTACGGCGGGATACGATTATCAGGATCCCAGTTTGAGTTTTCTAGTGAAAATAACAGAAACTGCTTTTGCACCGACTCAATACTATTTTGGTGAGAGGAGTATTGAGGACTCTAAACGCTCGAGCAATATTCAAGGATAGGACGAACTAGCGTGATATAAAGGGATTTGGTGGTGAAAAGATCGTTAAATTCTTTAGACCGTCGCTTAATAAAAGCTAACATTCCTTTGGCTTTATTCACTGTCACAGAAATGTGATCATTAAACTAAAGTTTATGATCAAAAAGAACTCCAAGATCATTGATTGTGGAAACACGATCAAGGACGTGATTTCCAAAAGAGTAAGATAAAACAGGCGGCACACTGCGATGGAATGTCATAAGTTTGCATTTAGAGCAGTTTAGGAACAGAAGATTACTTGAGCACCACAAATAGAGTTCGTCAAGGTCTAGTTGCAGATGCCTATGCAGGAAATGTTCCGAGAAGGAATAGCATAACTTCAAATCATCAGCATACAAAAGCGTAGAGGAATAACTAATCACATTGGGAAGATCGTTCACAAAGATTATAAACAAAAGTGGTCCTAGATGACGACCCTGTGGGACACCCGATGAGACATGGATGACCTTCGACTTGGTAGATTTAAAAAGGACACGCTGAGTTCGATCTAAAAGGTAGGAAGCAACCCATATCAGGATTTTTGGTGGAAAACCAATAAGCGAAAGTTTCCGTAGCAAGAGCTGATGATTAACTGAATCAAATGCTTTGCTAAAGTCAGTATAAATTACATCAGTTTGCAAGCGATATTAAAAACCTCGGTTGATTATTGACGAAAATTCAAGTAGATTAGTTGTTGTCGAGCGAAGCTTGACAAAGCCATGCTGTGTAGGTTCGCAGCTGCAACCTGGTGAGTTTCTCATGAAGTTTGGGAATCGCAGAAAGCTAAGCAATGTCGCGGTAGTTCTCAATGGAAGCCTTAGAGCCCTTTTATCAATTGGTATAAGGTATGATTCATTCCATAATTTAGGTAGGGAAGTTTGCTCCAAGGATAGGTCAAATAGTATAGTAAGAGGTAAGGTGAGAAGATCGGAGCACCTTCTGAGGATGCAGCTATGTACGTTGTTTGGGCCTGGTGAAAATGAGATTTTATTTGATGAAAGAGCCGTAAACACATCATGACAGTTGAATTTAGAAAGGGAAATGTAATTTATGTATGGTAAATGATATGGATAGTTAGAGGAGGGATCAAATGAATTTATGAATTAGATGAGTAGGTTGAATGAAAAAATAACGCAAAAAGATTAGCAATACCGAGATGCGAAGAGTCGGAAATAATATTATATGAGAGGGAAGGGGGGAAAAGATTGGATTTGCGTTTAGATTTTACAAAAGAGTAGAAAGAGCTTGGATCGTTGCGAAAATTAAGTTTGCATTTAGAAATATAATTTTTATATAGTTGATTATTAAGGTCAACAAACTGTTTGCGAATTATAAGGTAATTAGAAAGATGTAGCAAGGTTGGAGACTTTAATGACTCTTTGTAAGCTCTAGATTTCCTATTTTTAAGAAGAGAGAGGTGCTTATTAAACCATGGAGGTTTAGACGTTGATGGAGTCAATCAACACTTCACTTTCATAGCGAACGGACGTGTTTTTTTTCTTGCGATCATCCGATTTTGTTGTTATTTTCTTGCAAAATACAAACCGGCGTTTGTTAAGAAATTAATTACTTAAATCAAATACTTAAAACGATTTCATTCGCACTCGCGTCTGCGCGGTACCGTATTTGGTGTGTTCAAATCATTTTATTATTTACCCAAGTAAGGTACTGTGCCCTATTTATTTTTATTCCCTCTTCTTACGTTTAGTGCAATTTCTACTTTTGCAATAACTCTCTCCTAGTTTGCGCCCTTTTTTTCCATTACCTCTCCCTTGTATCCCGCTCTTATTAGCAAGTACAGTGGTACTAGTGGTGCTACTAGTTTTTGCGTAAATAAGCCTTTTGTAGTAATATATTTTTATATATTTTTAAATTTTATTTGATTTCTTACAAAATCCCTTGAAATTGAATTTTATATCATCTGCGCTATAAAATCGTGCAATGGGCTTCCGCGTCCCAGCCTAGCATCCCCTATTGGCTATGTGAAAACGTAGACCATACGAAATGTGCCGGTTTCACCGCCTCAGCTTCGGATTCAATTTCTAGAAAAGCTGGTTTCCACTTTTGCTGCAGTGGAAGTCGTGCGGTTCAAAAAGAGATACGAACGTTCATGCGGAAAACTAAAAACGGTTTCAAAGAGTTGATCGGTGGTTTCCGTAAAATCAACGACCAACTCTCTGCGCTGGATTCCCAATTTAGCAGCCTACAGCTACTAAACGTATCTCCAAAGAGTAAAAAAACCAATATTAGGGACTCCGTATGCACTGATATCGTTATTCAGCCTGATCAACTGACGACCATGCAGCTGCTCATAACTCTTACCACCCCAAGAGCAGGAGTTCCCACCCCACAAGATTGCCCACCACCTTTGATGAACAACATACCACTCCCGAAAGCAGATGAGGTAACGTACCTAGGAGTACACCTCGATAGAAGACTCACATGGCGCAGGCATATTGAAACGAAAAAAATTCATCTTAAGCTCAAACGAACAACTTACACTGGCTCATCAACGCTGGCTCTCCGCTCAGCCTGGACCACAAGGTCTTACTCTACAATGCAGTACTGAAACCCATCTGGACCTATGGCGCACAGCTATGGGGCAACGCCAGCAACAGCAATATTGACGTCATACAGCGAGCACAGTCAAAGATTCTGAGAACCATCACTGGGGCACCGTGGTACGTTGGGAACGAAAACATCCATAGAGATTTAAATATTCCACCAGTCACCAATGAAATCACAGAGCTTACGAAAAAATATCATGGCAAGCTTTTCTCGCACCCCAACCTCCTAGCGAGAAATCGAACCCAGCTCAGCAGTCGTTCCCATCTCCGACGAAGGGACCTACCAACCCAGCGAAGAAATTTTTAGGGAATCTCGAACAGTTGGAAAAAAATTAAAACGACTGTTTGGAAAAAAAATTGTAATAGTTAAGATTTTTACACTTATTGTTAGCTCCTATTTAAGAGGATTCAATAAATAAAAGCAGAGTTAATATAAGTAAAAAAAAAAAAAGAGCAGGAGTTGGAAACACAAATGTGGTTTCGGAATTTGACTCCATAATCGAGCATAACTCGTATGAATTACCATCCATTCAAGTGATTCCTCCGGCACGAGTAGAGTCGACCCCCTTAAAATCCACTGCTAAGGGTAAGCCACCGTCCGGACCCCCGGTGCGGACTGATGTCGCGGTCTTACCAACCGTAACACCAAAGCCCTTACATATGATTTTCCCCTCTAAAGACATACTTATTTCACGACTGGCCCCTGACACCTCAGAGATTGATATCTCGGCATATATCCGAGCCAAATCTAAGGCCGTTGTTAGAGTGGAGAACATTAGGAAATTTAAATATACTTACTCGAGGCTTACGTCATCTTTTAAAATACGTGTACCTTTGCCAATGTTCGATACGATCTGTTCGCCCAGCTTTTGGCCGGAGAACATATTCGTACAAGAACATCAGCCGAGTAAAGTTAAAAAAATAGTTAATAAGCCTGTGGGAGTTAAACTCCCAAAGCCAAAAAACCCTGTACCGTCTTCGTCTTCCGTACCTAAACCTTTATCCTCAAAAAATCACTCATCACTCTCACCTATCAAAATACTAGGGGGCTTCGGATTAAGCTCCCTAAACTTTATTCGGATAGTTCATCATTTGCATCCCAGTTTGTAGTCTTCACAGAAACCTGGTTAAAGCCGGAGGTTTTTAGCTCCGAAATTTTTCCAGACAGGTACACCACTTACAGACGGGACCGACCACTACGAAGGGGAGGAGGAGTCCTAATCTCTGTGGACTCCGACTTCGCTTCTGAAGAGGTTAAGTTACCGAATCCTGATGATGTTGAATTCTTTTGCGTGAAACTCACTATATCGCTTCAATCACTGTTCATCACATGCTCATATTTACCACCTTCTTCAAAACCACCTACATACTGGCACCACTTATCTGCCATTCAGCTGGTTTCTAACCGCATGCCCGACAGTGACCTTCTAGTGACTCTAGGAGACTTCAATTTGCCTAAACTTATCTGATCAAACATCGAGAATTCACCATCTTCACCATCTCAACACATCATGTTTTTACTGAGGGTATGTTCGACATATCCCTTGGTCAAATAAACCACGTAAGGAATTCTTTAGGTCGGCTTCTAGATCTATGTTTTGTTTCTGACCCAAATGGAATAACCGTTTCCATGCCACTTTCGTTCCCAGAAGATCCTTACCAACCAACGCTTGAGGTGTCGATTGAAACCCGTACTGCTAGCAACCTTCAATCTCGCCATGGAGTTAATAAAACTCGCTGCTTTGGCAAGGCTGATTTTCAGAGACTACGCAATTTAATTTCTACATTTGATTGGACCGATCTCTGGGAATGCACCGATATTAATATCGCTTTAGAAACATTCTACAAAACGCTTAACGCTTTCTTCGACTCTTGCGTGCCATGGAAGTATCCATCCGCCTCGACTGACCCTCCTTGGTTTACAAGGAGCCTTAAAAACTGAAAATACATTAAAAATAGACTCCTTAAGAGACATAAGAAAACTGGCTGTAATGTAACTTTCTCAAGATACTTAGTAGCTCGGTCAAATTTCACCGTGCATAACGCTGAGTGTTATAAGAATTATATATACCGCTGTCGGATCCAGTTTACTCAGGATCCGAAGCAGTTTTATAATTTTGTTAACACTAAGCGTTAGCAGGTATTTTTTACCCCCCTAATTTCGTTTGAAAATGTATCTGCGACTACTGATCAGGGTATTGCCGATCTATTCGCAATTTTCTTTAAAACAACGCACTCACATCCTACATTTATGGATCAGCCTTATTCATACAACATTTAATCAGCCAATCTTATTTTCAGACCAACCTGCTCCGAAAGCATTGCGTTATCGGATTTCTGAAGGTAAAACTAGTCTATTCGCCTTGTCCTGATGGTGTTCCAGGCTGTGTACTGAAAAACTGCGCTAAGCCATTGTGCAGACCTCTTCTAAAACTATTCTCCTTGCCTCTGGAAACTTCGATTTTTCCCCAAATGTGGAAAACTCCTTCATAATTCCCCTACACAAAAAAGTAAAAAAATCGGATGCTACAAACCATAGAGGAATCTCTAAATTGTCAGCAATTCCAAAGCTTTTTGAAAAATTGGTAACACCACATCTTCAACATCTCTGCAGTTCATTTATTTATCCATGTCATCATGGTTTTATAAAGCGTCGCTTCACCACCACAAACCTCTTGAAGCTGACCTCCTTTATTATAGATGGCTTCCGTAAAGGCCTTCAACCAAATGTCATCTACACAGACCTTAGTAAAGCATTTGACTCTGTCAACCACTCACTTCTTTTGAGTAAACTTAGTATCCTAGCATTTCCCTCAGACCTTCTCATGTGGATATCTAGCTACTTAGCTAGGAGAACCAAACTTGTTATTTTTAAGGATGTACACTCTCGCCTTGTTAGTGCTACATCGGGAGACCCCAAGGAAGACATCTTGGGCCACTACTTTTCACTATCTTTATTAACGACCTACCCCCTGCTATAACGAACTCTCTGGTTCTTATGTATGCAGACGACGTTGAGCTTTGTTTTCAATACAAATCCCCTTCTGCCCAATATAAACTGGGTCAAAATGTAAGCTTATGTCTTTTTATCGTTCGTGCCTTAACCAGGCCACATACTTTCAAAATGTAAGCTTATATCTTTTTATCGTTTGTGCCTTAACCAGGCCACATACTTTCTTTATGGGAGTTTTTTAGATAGATTAACCCAGGTTAACGATCTTGGTGTCCTATTAGATGCTAAACTTAAATTTTCCGACCATATTTCTACGATGATTAATAAAGCCAAGGGCGTGCTTGGTTTCATTAAAAGATGGTCTTAGGAATTCAATGACCCTTATATTACAAAAACTTTATACGTTTCGTTAATACGTCCATTTCTGGAGTACGGGTCGTGCTTATGGAGCCCTCAGTATGTGGTTCATCAAGATCGCATTGAATCCGTTCAAAAGAATTACTTGATGTTTGCTTTTAGGGGACTCAACTGGGATGCAAATCTTCACCACACATCTTATTTTAACAGGCTCCTTCTAATTAATTTACCTTCCCTAACCAATCGTAGAAATATGCTGGGGGTCGTTTTCCTCGATAACCTTATTAATGGTAATATAGACAGCCAGCATCTACAAACACGACTAACATTTAACATTCCAAATAGACGGACTAGAAATTTTAGTCCCCTGTTCCTAAGTTGTTGTAGATCTACATATGCCTAGCATGGGCCTTTCAGTGTTTTATGTTCTGTCTACAATGACTTACAGTCTATTACTTCACTCTGCACGTCCACTTCTATGAAGTCCTCAATTCTCACCTACCTTTCAGAGCAACAAACGAACTCTACTTTTTCCTCGTAATGTTTTCTAAACTTTATTCTCTCGGGTCTATCCCCGCGATCCGAGCCGTACGATGAACGGCAGCGCCCCTCGGTCAGTTGGGCGGGAGGTGGGCTGTACGTTATGCAATGGGAGCCGCGCGAGTCAATATGTCTGGGACAGATTTATTTATGGCGCAGGAGAATCTTCAATCCAGAGGGAGATGAAGAAGCTCCACAAATGGGAGAGTGCGATAGAGAGCAGTGAGCAGCTTGTTATAACAAAACAAAGCAACGATTATTGGTTACTTTGTTGTTGTTCGCGAATCACAGTCTTATCGCGTTTAAAATTAAGCTTTCAAGGTGTTCTTAAGTTAGTGGACCAGTTCGCGATACAGCAGGTTGATTAAATCAGTTCAGATCTGATAATAGGTTGCTAGTTAGTTCGGGAAACGTTTAAAATTACGGAGCGATAATAGGTCCACGTGCATAAAGTTCAACGTTGAGGGAGGATAATGTAATAAGCGATTTTGATTGAGATGTGCAGCAGATTTGTTTTTTTTTTTTTAATTTTAATATGCAATTAATTTTTGTCAAATTGTAATCCGTTTAGTAAAATCACTAATTTAATATACCCTGTACCCATTAAAAATGGGTGAAAGGGGTATCATAATATGGTGCAAATGTATGTAACAGGCAGAAGGAAGCATCTCCGACCCCATAAAGTATATATATTCTTGATCAGCATCAACAGCCGAGTCGATATAGCTATGTCCGTCTGTCCGTCCGTCCGTCTGTCCGTCTGTCTGTCCGTATCAACGCCTAGATCTCCGAAACTAAAAGAGCTAAAGACATGTGCCATATATCGTTGGATAGGTAATTACCATACGCAGTACAAGTTTGTTGTTTTATTTTAATATAACTCCCGCTCCCCTGCAAACCGCAAAAAACTGCCACGTCCACAAATATTAACCTAATGCTATGCAATTCGGCATATGCGTTGGTGCTTATAAAAGCTATCTAATTTTTAATTTGAACCAAATCGGATAAGAAACACGGAAGTTATGCCACATGCAAAATCTATGGCAAGGGAAGCAGAAGCGCAGCAAAACACGCATTGCGCGACGCCGACTGCGACGTTGACAGCGAAATGTGTATGGCTTTATGACACACGAAACTTATTTTCATAACCAAAATCATATCAAATTTATATTGTTATGGTACTCTTTTCTAATATGGTAGAATATTTATTGATATTAAATAAATAAATTGTAAGCATGTCTAAGGGTACAGGGTATTTTGCAATCGGGAAACTCGACTGCTGCTTCTTTACTTGTTTATTATTTAAAATAGGTAAAAATTTTAAATTTCCCTAGATCATTTCTTCGATCTTATTCTTACGTATAAAGAATTTATACAGCTAAAGCTTGATCAGTGTGACTTCTTAATGGCTGACACAATTTTGGATCATCCGATTTTATCAACTATTAAATGTAGTTTTAGATTTAGAAAATCAGATAAGCAGTATGTTCTGGTGACAAATCAATTTGGTATTAAAATATAATTCGATAGTTTTTTTTTACGTTCTTATTTTTAGTTTAAAATCTCTTCGAGTGGACAATCATTAAATGGTTTGGGGGTGACATTGGAACATGGAATGTATATTTAATGAGGTTGTTGATCAGGTGTTGACGTCATGTGAGCCTGCGGTCCAGGGTCAGCCCTAGATATGTGGGAGTGTTATTCGTTGGGGTGGTTTCCCTGTTGAGTGCGACGGGGGGGCATTCCCCCCTGCGTAGTGCAAAGGTTGTGTGGGAGGATTTCTCCGCGTTGACCACGATGTTCCATCGTTTCAGCCATGGATTCAGAGCATCCAGTTGTCTCTGGATGATGGCTTATGCTTCCTGAGGATCTGTGGCGGAGGCTAGGAAGGCGGTGTCATCGGCATATGTGGCTACTGTGAGGTTTCGGAAGGGGGTAATGCGAACGTCCGCTGTGTACTTGGGAGGTGGGATTTAAATTTGAAAAGGAGTCCAGGGTGCCAGACTCTGAGAACTGCCTGCTTGACATCCAGCATAACGGCGAAGCAGTACTTCTTCTTTTCGAAGGCCTCAAGTATGCTCTCAACAAGCCGTTGGCATATCTCAGGTGTTCCATGGAAGCATCTGAAGCCAAACTGGTGATAAGGGATCAGTCCGGCCTCGTCCAGTACTGGCAGTACTCTACGCAAAAATACTCTTTCAAGTATTTTGGAGAGGATTGCCAGCAAAGACTAGATTGGCTTCAGGGTTTCCAGGCTTGAGGAGGAAAATTACTTCCGCACGCTTCCACTCTTTAGGAAAGTACCCTAGACGGATGCAGCTGTTGAAGATGTTAGCCAGCCTTTGGGAACAGATAAGGGGCAACATTTTCAGTGCTTTTGCATCTATACGGTCAGGACATGGTGACTTGCCATTTTTTAGGGCGATCTCCTGCGCATTCTTCTCTGGTACCACAGGGTGTATTGGCGGGCCAGGAGCACTTGGGCTGTCTAAGAACGCTCTTCTCCAGTGCATCTGTCAAAAGGTGAGAATGCACTATGTAGATGGTCAGCAAAGGCATTCTGCTCTTTCAACCTCAGACCGACACCAGGAACCGTCCACTTTGCGCACGGGTGATATCTTCTTCGCAGGTCTTTTTATGTGCCGTGACATTCCACAGGTTGTGCTGCGGGTCTCTAGGTTACAGCTCCTCAAGGAATCTATGGAACAAGACCTGCCGTAGGATACATTGCTTGTCCTTCAGTTCCTTGGTGGCACGATTAAATGCTGTCTTGTCCCTGGGGTTGCGCGAGGAAAACCAGACTCTTCTGGGGCGCCTTTTTGCGGCCACGTGGGCCGCGATTTCAGAAAACCATAAGTGCGCGTCTTTTTCAGGTCTTCTCGGGGTAGTCGGAGGAGGTGGATTCGCAAACTCAGCGGCATTGTGCATCTCTTTGGTGAGTTTTTCGATGGCCGCATCTATGTTGCTTGGTGTAGAAAGAGGGGGATCTGGGTACAGGGAGGAAAGCATTCAGAACGTAAACTTGAGGGCATCTGTGTGTTCCGGTGAGTCTTCTGGGCGGGGTTTTTCTGAGGACGGGGGTGTTTAGGGGCAAGTTTACTGCGCTGTGGTCGGATAGCAGTTTATCAAAGCTTGAGCATGTTATCTTAGAGTATCATATGCCCTTGGAGATGGCGAAGTCCAGCAGATCCGGCTGCTTTGAAGGGTCGGTAGGCCAGTGTGTGGGCTCTCCACTGGAATGGCAGTCCAGACTTTTCCGCTGCATGTACTTATAGAGCTTTATGCCTTTGGGGTTGTTTGTGCGGGACCCCCACCAGGAGTTTTTGGCGTTAATGTCTCCGGCTGCTATAAAGCGAGGACCGAGGGACTCGAAGAAGTCCTGAATGTGGGTCTCGGTTATCGAGTGTCTGGGTGGGAAGTAAACCGCACCAATGGTGATATCTCCCTGTGGGCTAGAAATCCTGGTCCAAACAAAAAACCGGATCTTATAGACTTTGCTATAACCCAAAACATACCAAAACAACTAATGCGGATAGAAGCAATAGCCGACTTGTTCTCGGATAACTCTCCTATTCTTCTTCAACTGTTCGAACAACCACCAACGTTGAAACGGCCTGATATTATTACATCCAACCAAACAAACTGGCTCCGCTACAAAAAATATATAAGCTCACACATTGAGCTAAGCCCAACACTGCACCACGAAGCTGACATTGATAAATCTGTAAATGCCTTTGAATTTATCCTCACCACTGCTGCACGCGTATCTACACCTCAAATGAAACCAAAAGTAGTACATCAGTACCGTACAAATATGCAAATTCAACAGCTTCTTTTAGAAAAAAGACATTTACGACGAGAGTGGGAAAAAAACAGATCACACGCAAGCAAAGAGAAATTAAAAGCTGCAACTCGAAAACTCTCTAGAGTACTGAAACAAGAAGAAAATCTTGCACAACACCAATACATCGAACAACTCTCTCCAACATGTGCCAAAAACCCACTCTGGAAAGCGCGCAGTCTCAGTGCCCCTATTGAAACAAAGAGCCCTATCCGTAGTCTTACAGGAAGATGGGCTAGAAGTGACTCCGAAAAGGCGAACGTGTTTGCAACACACCTCCAAGAAGTCTTCCAACCAAATCCTGCGACCAATTTATTTGAGCTTCCGGAATTCTCAAGCTCTGACATAATACACACTACGCCCCTGAAAATCCGATCAAGCGAAATTAATCAAATAATCAAAGAGCAATTAAAGCCGAACAAAGCACCGGGCCACGATAGAATTACTTCAAAAATGATCATAGAACTACCGAGCTGTGCTGTAAATCATTTATGCACGCTTTTCAACGCAATGACTAAATATGGTTATTTTCCTCAAAGATGGAAAAAGTCAACTATAGTTATGATTCCAAAACCTGGTAAAGACAAACCACAAGCATCTTCATATAGACCAATAAGTCTTCTGTCCTGCTTATCAAAACTATTCGAAAAACTCATCTTATCGCACATCAGTCCCCATCTTAGTATAAATAACATAATCCCAATGCATCAATTTGGGTTCCGAGAAAAACATGGTACAATAGAACAGGTAAACTGTATCACCACGGAAATACGCTCTGCGTTTGAACAACGAGAATACTGCTCTGCTTTATTTCTTGATATTGCCCAAGCGTTTGACAGGGTGTGGCTCGATGGACTCATGTACAAAATCAAAACATTACTCCCCAATAGTATGCACAAACTCCTCGAATCATATCTGCATAAAAGATTATTCTCCGTAAGATGCAGCGCCTCAACATCTGCTGAGCGTGAAATCAAAGCTGGAGTCCCTCAAGGAAGCGTTCTCGGTCCCATTCTATATACACTATACACTTCGGACATTCCGACAAACATTCAACTTACTACTTCAACTTTTGCAGATGACACTGCCATTCTTAGCCGGAGTGAATGTCCCCTTAGAGCAACTGTTATTCTACAAAATCATTTGGAATCTCTTGAAAAATGGTTAGCTAACTTTTTTTTTTTTTTTTTTTATTAATTTCCTTTAAATTACATTCTGTTTTTTATAAAGAATAACAATGAGTAATGGTTGAAGAAAGGAAAAAAAGGTAGCGGCCCTTCCCATTGCAAGGGTACGCTAATATTTTAATAGTTTACTAATAATTTAATTCTGTTGGAGTTTTACGTTTTAATCTTCTCGGTCCCAGCTCTCTCATCGGTATTTGTCTCAGGTTTGGGTTTTGGTGGTTAAGTAGTTGACTTGTGTGTTTTTTGCTGCTTTTTTTAATAGTTTCGTTGACTGTCTCTATGTTTAGATCTTTATGTATATCTTAATTTCTAATATACAATTCGGCATTTGTCATTGTTCTGAGCATTTTCGATTGCGTTCGCTGAATTAGCTGTAAGTGAGATTTACTGGCAGTTCCACAGATTTCTATGCCATACGTCCATATTGGTTTTATTATCGCCTTGTATATTGAAATTTTGTAATGTAGTTTTAGTTTAGAGTGTTTTCCTATTAGACAGTAAAGTTGTCGAAATTTGTTTTTTATTTCATTTCGTTTATTTAGAATGTGCTGCTTCCATGTCAGTTTTGCGTCGATAGTTAGTCCAAGGTACTTGGCATATGGGCGTAACAATATTTGATTGTCGTTGATTTTAATTGCGAAGTTTTTGGGTTGTCGTTTTGTGTATATTACTTGTTGAGTTTTGTCTTTATTTATTTCGAAGCCCTATCTCTCAAACCAGGATACTGTTTGTGTCATGATTTGTTGTAGCGTACTTGCAGCTGTTTTTTCACACGCGCTTGGCGACATTAATACAGTATCATCTGCGAACGTAGCAATCATTGATCCAGGGATAGTTGGCTCTGGAATATCGGAGGTGTAAATCAAGTATAAGATGGGCCCAAGCACACTACCTTGGGGAACACCCGCTGACACTGGCATAACATCTGAGCATTCATTGTCATATTTGCTATATAGAAATATCTGTCCGTTATATAGCTTTGTAGGATGGTATACAGGTTGTCTGGTAGTATATTTCTTAGCTTATGCAGCAGTCCTTTGTGCCATACTTTGTCAAATGCTTTAGCAATGTCCAAGTACACGGCATAGCAAAACTTCTTTTCGTCAAAATCTGTTGTTATTTTATTAATTACTCGATGGACCTGTTGGACAGTCGAGTGCTGCTTCCGAAAGCCGAATTGGTGAGGAGGTATTATATTTTTCTGTTTTAGGGTTGGCTCGATTCTATTTAATAGGACTTTTTCGAATACTTTTGAGAGGACAGGTAATAAAGTGATTGGTCTGTACGAACTTACAGTATTGGCGTTTTTATTTGGTTTTGGAATTGCTTTAATTTGGCCTACCTTCCAAGTTATGGGAAAGTATTGCAATCGAAGGATTCCATTAAACGAGTTTCTAATATAGGTGATTATAGCGTCTGGTAGTTCTTTAAGAACTTTTCCTCCGATTAAGTCATATCCGGGGGCTTTCTTGTTTTTAATTTGTTTTATTTGCGATTTAATTTCTGCCTTTGTTATAGTTTTAATTGCACAATTTGGGTTGGTGATTTGTGTTGGAAGCTCAGCGTTGCCGTTGTCCATGTCATTTGTAAATGATGTTTTAAAGTGTTCAGCAAGAGTGTCTGCTTTTTCTTTGTTTGATCTCGCCCATGTGTTATTGTTTCTTTTTATAGGCGGCTTGTGTATAGTTGAGTTCGTCAATTTTTTGGTCGCTTTCCACAGAGAATAATTTGTCGATAAGGAGGTTCCAAGGTTGCTAAGGTAGTATTGTAGCCGGTTATCTTTGTCTGCCCTGAGAATTCTCTTGAGTTCGTCTGTTGCTTTATTAAGTTTGTTTTTATCTTTTGGATGCCTAGTCCTTTGCCATATCTTCCTAAGGTTGCGCTTTTGTCTGATTTTTTCTTTAATAAAGGCGGGAGTTTTCTTTGATGCAGTCATTTTTATAGATGGTGTCGATTGCGTTGCTGCATATATGATGTTGTCATTTAAATATGCTATTGCGGAGTCCAGTTCGTTGTTTGTCTTTAGAGAGATATTTATTTCCATGTTCTGTTCCAAAATCTCGCGAAACATATTCCAGTTTGTTTTGTGGTTAAATAAAGGGGGGTCATTGTTGTTTTCTTCTACTCCACCATGTAGTGTAATTAATATTGGGGAGTGGTCGGAGGAGAGGTCTAGGCATGATTTTATTGTTAGATTATCGCAATTTATATTTCTTGTAATACAGAAGTCAATTAAGTCCGGTAGCTTGTTTGTGTCAGTTGGCCAGTAAGTCGGCTCGCCTGTGCTTAGGGCATGGCTATTATTGCTTCTTATTGCTTCATACAGTTGTCTTCCCTTTGCAGTGGTAAGTCTGGACCCCCATGTTATGTGTTTGGCATTATAGTCACCTCCTGCCAAATACCGATTTCCCAGTGATTTTTGAAAATCGAGGTATTGGTCTTTTGTGTTGTTTAATTTAGGTGGGCAATAAACTGCAGATATATTTATTGGACCCGTTGTGTCTGAGGTCGATATAGTAGTAGCCTGTATGTAGTCCTTTTTGAATCCATTAAGCTCTATGCACTTTATGCTTTTTTTAATTATTACTGCAGTACCACCATGGGCCTTACCGTCCGGGTGATTAGTAGAGAATATATTATAGTTAGGTATGTTTATATAGGTTTTCTCAGTTGAGTGCGTTTCAGAAATGAGCATGACGTCAATTAGTTTTTCATTTAAGAATGTTTTTAATTCAAGTAAATGGCGTGAAAGTCCGTTAGCATTCCAGATGGCGATTGTTAGGTGTTTATTTGTCAGTTTAGATACTAGAATCGTGACTATGTTCAGCATATTTGTCATTTGGGCTATTAATTGTTTCATCAATTGTTTTAGTTCGTCAAAATCATTTTGTGAGGTTTGGCTTAGTTGAGTTGGAGCAGGCTGTATATTAGGTACACTGGCAGTTTGGATTGCTGAGTTGGTTTGATGGCTAGTTACTTGGTTTCTATTTAAGACTTCGGCATAGGATATAGCTGGCGTCTTTAAGCTTTCTACGTTATTTGTTGTACTGTATTGTGTCGTTTGATGATTTGTTTCTGTTGCCGGTATTTCTTTTTTCCGGAGAGTTGGGTATTTTTGGATTTGTAGTGCTTTGTACACCATACAACCTTTATAGTTTGCAGTGTGGTTTTCACTGCATAGTGCACATTTAATACTTGTTCGGTCCGATCTTGTATTAATAGTACAGGATGATGAGCTGTGTTTTCCAGCGCATTTTACACAAGTTGGGTCTTTGGTGCAGTAATTTTTGGTATGTCCATATTTTTGGCAGTTTGTACATTGGGGAAGTGTTCTTTCCTCAAAGTGTTTAAATCTGCCTGAAGCTTATATGGAGCTGAAGGGGATTTGTATTGAAGACAAAGCTTAACGTCGTCTGGATACATAAGCATCACAGAGTTCGTTTGAGCAGGGGATAAGTCGGTAATGAAAATAATGAAAAGTAGCGGCTCATGGTGGCTTTCTTGAGGGACTCTCGATGTAGCTGTAACAAGGCGTGAGCTAGAAATCCACGTGAGAAGTTCTAAAGGAAATCCTAGTATATTTAGTTTACTCAAAAGGAGTGACTGGTTGACAGAGTCAAATGCTTTACTGAATTCTCCAAGAGGTTTGTGGTGGTGGAGCGACGCTTTATGAAACCATGCTGGCACGGAAAAGGTGTTGAAGATGTGGTGTTACCAATTTTTCAGAAAGCTTTGGAATTGCTGACAATTTAGAGATTCCTCTTTAGTTTATAGCATCGATTTTTTTCCTTTTTGATGTAGGGGAATTATGAAATATACTTTCCACATCTGGGGAAAGATCGAAGTTTCCAGAGATAGGCAGAAAAGTTTTAGAAGAAGTTGGCACAACGGCTTAGCGCAGTTCCTCAATACTCAGGCTGGAACACCATCAGGACCTGGCGAATAGACTGGTTTTACCTTCAGAAGATCCGATAACACACTGCTTTCGGCTTTGGTCTGGCAATAAGATTGGCTGGTTTAATATCATATAAATAAAAGATCGGCAATACCCTGATCAGAAGTCGCAAATAAATTTTTAAACGAAATTCGGGAAGAGAAAATACATTTTTACAAAATTGTTAACAAAATTGTAAAACTGCTTCGGATTCTGTGTAAACTGGATGATTTTGAGAAATATTGTAAATCAAACAATGTGAAGCACATACGCAACGCCGTGAGAACACCAAGAGCCAATGGTCATGCAGAACGGACAAATCGAATTATTTTGTCAATGCTTTTGCCTTCAAATGAAAACGGGAAACGTTGGGACGAGATGCTGCGATCAATCCAGTGGAGCATCAATATCATGGTAAATAGCACTACTAAATGCTCCCCATTCCAGCTTCTATATGGTTATGAGCCCCGAGATGTCCTAAAGAACACGCTGACGAACGTGATCCAAAATCAAGAGCTAGGCATTATGACTGATGCCGAATTGGAGAAGCTCCGAGCTGATGCTGCGACTACAGTTATCGACCACCGAGCTGCTGCCAAGCAGAGATACGATGCCATCCATTCCAAGCCAACTGTCTATAATCCTGGAGACATTGTCTTGGTCGAGAATGAGCCGTTCAGCACGGGCACGTCGCGCAAACTAGAGCCGCGATACAAAGGTCCTTTTATTGTATCCAAAGTGCTGCCCAACGACCGATATCTAGTTGAAGATATCCCGCATGCACACAGAAAGCAGAGACACTATAAATCAGTGTATTCATCAGATAAGATGAAACGCTGGTGCGAACTTCCACCCGACGAGTCAGATGAAGACAACGACGTAGAAGACGACCCAGACGACTAATCTCGCGAGGACGCTGCGATTGTCAGGAGAGGCCGAATGTAACGAGCAGGTTCTTGTCAAGGAAGAACAGCGATGGTTACTCGGTATTCTATCGATACCGATTTAGATAGAAGAAGAAGAGAAGAGAAAAAGGGCACGAGCGAACGGGGAGCACGCCAAGTTTGTAGAACGATAATTAAAATTAGTTTCTTAGTGTCATATTCATATTCATTCCAATAAAAGATTATTCCACCACTCGAAAAAGCCATCCCGTTATACATGTTCCACCATATTTTCTTCTAGAAAGTCTGTAAAGGCATTTGAAGTAAATGCAGCGCTTTTCTCACTAGTAACCTCCTCGGAAATCCAAACACACCTGCCCATTCGTTCAACTTCTTGATTATTTTTTCATGACCGGTAGATTTTGTTGTGAATAGCCAGACTAACTTGGAAAACCCATCGACAACTGCAAATATGTACTTATATTGCTTTGACGTGGCATCTATGGGTCCTAGGTGATCCACTTGGTACGTATGGAGTGGCACATCACATTTAGCAATGCAGTCCAAGAAGCTTTCTTGCTTGTCAAATTTTCTGCCTTGTGTGATAAAAGTACAATTGATACAATAACCAATAACATTGGCTACTTTACCTTCCAGCTGAGGGATGTAAAACTGCTGCTGAATACTGTGTATTATTTTTTGAGTGGCGAAGTGACCAGCTTCGTGAGCATTTCTGATCACTTCCCGCTCCAACTGCTTCGGTACCACTAGCTTCTTTAAAAATCAGTCCGCGTTTTAGCTTGAAGTTTCCATATGTACTCTTTTATAAAAGTTTCACCACTGCCTTCACATGATCATCTTTTTGCTGTGCTTTTTCCAGACGCCCCGCCAGTTCTGTAATCACATTGTATACTCGTAAAGGATACCGACTTAAGTAGTCCACTTGTTTTATTTTTTGTTTCCAAGTAGATAATTTTTCGCGGGGCTTTTGCTGCATAACGTACAGCCCACCTCCCGCCCAACCGACCGAGTGACGCCGCCGTTTATCGTACGGCTCGAATAACGGGAATAGATTCGAGAGATTCAAGCATAGAAAAGATTACGACGCAGAAGTGGAGTGCGTTTGTTGCTGTGAAAGATATATAAGTCGTTGTAGTCAGAACACAAAGCCCTAAAGGGATCATGCTGAGCATAAACACTTAGACCTAAAACTGCTTAGGAACAGGGGACTAAAATTTCTAGTACGTCTATTTGGAATGTTAAATTTTAGTTGTAGATACTGGATGTTTACATTACCATTAATAAGATCATTGGTTAGGGATAGTAATTGATAAGGAGGAGCCTGTTTAAATAAGAAGGGAGGTGAAGATTTGCATCCCAATTGAGGCTCCTAAGAGCAAACATCAAGAAGTTCTTTTGCACGGATTCAATGCGATCTTGATGAACCACACACTGAGGGCTTCAGATGCATGCACTCCACCTGACCAGATGCACTCGTACTCCAGTTTTGGACGTACTATAGTTATGTATAAGGTTTTAGTTATATAAGGGTCATTGAATTCCTTAAAATATTTTTTAATGAAGGCAAGCATACCCTTGGCTTTATTAACCATCGTTGAAATATGGTCGGAAAATTTAAGTTTAACGTCTAATAGAACATCAAGATCGTTAACCTAGGTTAATCTCTCTAAGGAAATCCCATAGAGAAAGTATATGGCCTGGTTAGAGCACGAACTATAAAAATACATAAGCTTACATTTTGACCCATTAAGATTTAAGAGATTGGTTGAACACCATTTTTGAAAAGTGTTTAAATCTGCCTGAAGCTTATATGGAGCTGAAGGGGATTTGTATTGAAGACAAAGCTTAACGTCGTCTGGATACATAAGCATCAGAGAGTTCGTTTGAGCAGGGGATAAGTCGTTAATGAAAATAATGAAAAGTAGCGGCTCATGGTGGCTTTCTTGAGGGACTCCCGATGTAGCTGTAACAAGGCGTGAGCTAGAAATACACGTGAGAAGTTCTGAAGGAAATCCCAGTATATTTAGTTTACTCAAAAGGAGTGACTGGTTGACAGAGTCAAATGCTTTACTGAATTCTCCAAGAGGTTTGTGGTGGTGGAGCGACGCTTTATGAAACCATGCTGGCACGGAAAAGGTGTTGAAGATGTGGTGTTACCAATTTTTCAGAAAGCTTTGGAATTGCTGACAATTTAGAGATTCCTCTTTAGTTTATAGCATCGGTTTTTTTCCTTTTTGATGTAGGGGAATTATGAAATATACTTTCCACATCTGGGGAAAGATCGAAGTTTCCAGAGATAGGGAGAAAAGTTTTAGAAGAAGTTTGCACAACGGCTTAGCGCAGTTCCTCAATACTCAGGCTGGAACACCATCAGGACCTGGCGAATAGACTGGTTTTACCTTCAGAAGATCCGATAACACACTGCTTTCGGCTTTGGTCTGGCAATAAGATTGGCTGGTTTAATATCATATGAATAATAGATCGGCAATACCCTGATCAGAAGTCGCAAATAAATTTTTAAACGAAATTCGGGAAGAGAAAATACATTTTTACGCTTAGTGTTAACAAAATTGTAAAACTGCTTCGGATCCTGTGTAAACTGGATGATTTTGAGAAATATTGTAAATCAAACAATGTGAAGCACATACGCAACGCCGTGAGAACACCAAGAGCCAATGGTCATGCAGAACGGACAAATCGAATTATTTTGTCAATGCTTTTGCCTTCAAATGAAAACGAGAAACGTTGGGACGAGATGCTGCGATCAATCCAGTGGAGCATCAATATCATGGTAAATAGCACTACTAAATGCTCCCCATTCCAGCTTCTATACGGTTATGAGCCCCGAGATGTCCTAAAGAACACGCTGACGAACGTGATCCAAAATCAAGAGCTAGGCATTATGACTGATGCCGAATTGGAGAAGCTCCGAGCTGATGCTGGGACTACAGTTATCGACCACCGAGCTGCTGCCAAGCAGAGATACGATGCCATCCATTCCAAGCCAACTGTCTATAATCCTGGAGACATTGTCTTGGTCGAGAATGAGCCGTTCAGCACGGGCACGTCGCGCAAACTAGAGCCGCGATACAAAGGTCCTTTTATTGTATCCAAAGTGCTGCCCAACGACCGATATCTAGTTGAAGATATCCCGCATGCACACAGAAAGCAGAGACACTATAAATCAGTGTATTCATCAGATAAGATGAAACGCTGGTGCGAACTTCCACCCGACGAGTCAGATGAAGACAACGACGTAGAAGACGACCCAGACGACTAATCTCGCGAGGACGCTGCGATTGTCAGGAGAGGCCGAATGTAACGAGCAGGTTCTTGTCAAGGAAGAACAGCGATGGTTACTCGGTATTCTATCGATACCGATTTAGATAGAAGAAGAAGAGAAGAGAAAAAAGGGCACGAGCGAACGGGGAGCACGCCAAGTTTGTAGAACGATAATTAAAATTAGTTTCTTAGTGTCATATTCATATTCATTCCAATAAAAGATTATTCCACCACTCGAAAAAGCCATCCCGTTATACATGTTCCACCATATTTTCTTCTAGAAAGTCTGTAAAGGCATTTGATGTAAATGCAGCGCTTTTCTCACTAGTAACCTCCTCGGAAATCCAAACACACCTGCCCATTCGTTCAACTTCTTGATTATTTTTTCATGACCGGTAGATTTTGTTGTGAATAGCCAGACTAACTTGGAAAACCCATCGACAACTGCAAATATGTACTTATATTGCTTTGACGTGGCATCTATGGGTCCTAGGTGATCCACTTGGTACGTATGGAGTGGCACATCACATTTTGCAATGCAGTCCAAGAAGCTTTCTTGCTTGTCAAATTTTCTGCCTTGTGTGATAAAAGTACAATTGATACAATAACATTGGCTACTTTACCTTCCAGCTGAGGGATGTAAAACTGCTGCTGAATACTGTGTATTATTTTTTGAGTGGCGAAGTGACCAGCTTCGTGAGCATTTCTGATCACTTCCCGCTCCAACTGCTTCGGTACCACTAGCTTCTTTAAAAATCAGTCCGCGTTTTAGCTTGAAGTTTCCATATGTACTCTTTTATAAAAGTTTCACCACTGCCTTCACATGATCATCTTTTTGCTGTGCTTTTTCCAGACGCCCCGCCAGTTCTGTAATCACATTGTATACTCGTAAAGGATACCGACTTAAGTAGTCCACTTGTTTTATTTTTTGTTTCCAAGTAGATAATTTTTTGCGGGGCTTTTGCTGCATAACGTACAGCCCACCTCCCGCCCAACCGACCGAGTGACGCTGCCGTTTATCGTACGGCTCGAATAACGGGAATAGATTCGAGAGATTCAAGCATAGAAAAGATTACGACGCAGAAGTGGAGTGCGTTTGTTGCTGTGAAAGATATATAAGTCGTTGTAGTCAGAACACAAAGCCCTAAAGGGATCATGCTGAGCATAAACACTTAGACCTAAAACTGCTTAGGAACAGGGGACTAAAATTTCTAGTACGTCTATTTGGAATGTTAAATTTTAGTTGTAGATACTGGATGTTTACATTACCATTAATAAGATCATTGGTTAGGGATAGTAATTGATTAGGAGGAGCCTGTTTAAATAAGAAGGGAGGTGAAGATTTGCATCCCAATTGAGGCTCCTAAGAGCAAACATCAAGAAGTTCTTTTGAACGGATTCAATGCGATCTTGATGAACCACACACTGAGGGCTTCAGATGCATGCACTCCACCTGACCAGATGCACTCGTACTCCAGTTTTGGACGTACTATAGTTATGTATAAGGTTTTAGTTATATAAGGGTCATTGAATTCCTTAAAATATTTTTTAATGAAGGCAAGCATACCCTTGGCTTTATTAACCATCGTTGAAATATGGTCGGAAAATTTAAGTTTAACGTCTAATAGGACATCAAGATCGTTAACCTGGGTTAATCTCTCTAAGGAAATCCCATAGAGAAAGTATATGGCCTGGTTAGAGCACGACCTATAAAAATACATAAGCTTACATTTTGACCCATTAAGATTTAAGAGATTGGTTGAACACCATTTTTGAAAAGTGTTTAAATCTGCCTGAAGCTTATATGGAGCTGAAGGGGATTTGTATTAAAGACAAAGCTTAACGTCGTCTGGATACATAAGCATCAGAGAGTTCGTTTGAGCAGGGGATAAGTCGTTAATGAAAATAATGAAAAGTAGCGGCTCATGGTGGCTTTCTTGAGGGACTCCCGATGTAGCTGTAACAAGGCGTGAGCTAGAAATACACGTGAGAAGTTCTGAAGGAAATCCCAGTATATTTAGTTTACTCAAAAGGAGTGACTGGTTGACAGAGTCAAATGCTTTACTGAATTCTCCAAGAGGTTTGTGGTGGTGGAGCGACGCTTTATGAAACCATGCTGGCACGGAAAAGGTGTTGAAAATGTGGTGTTACCAATTTTTCAGAAAGCTTTGGAATTGCTGACAATTTAGTGATTCCTCTTTAGTTTATAGCATCGGTTTTTTTCCTTTTTGATGTAGGGGAATTATGAAATATACTTTCCACATCTGGGGAAAGATCGAAGTTTCCAGAGATAGGGAGAAAAGTTTTAGAAGAAGTTTGCACAACGGCTTAGCGCAGTTCCTCAGTACTCAGGCTGGAACACCATCAGGACCTGGCGAATAGACTGGTTTTACCTTCAGAAGATCCGATAACACACTGCTTTCGGCTTTGGTCTGGCAATAAGATTGGCTGGTTTAATATCATATGAATAATAGATCGGCAATACCCTGATCAGAAGTCGCAGATAAATTTTTAAACGAAATTCGGGGAGAGAAAATACATTTTTACGCTTAGTGTTAACAAAATTGTAAAACTGCTTCGGATCCTGTGTAAACTGGATCCGACAGCGGTACATATAATTCTTATAACACTCAGCGTTATGCACGGTGAAATTTGACTGAGTTACTAAGTATCCTGAGAAAGTTACATTACAGCCAGTTTTCTTATGTCTCTTAAGGAGTCTGTTTTTAATGTATTTTAAGTTTTCAAGGCTCCTTGTAAACCGCGGAGGGTCGATCAAGCCGGATGGATACTTTCATGGCACGCAAGAGTCGAAGAAAGTGTTAGGCGTTTTGTAGAATGTTTCTAAAGCGATATTAATATCGGTGCATTCCCCGAGATCGGACCAATCAAATGTAGAAATTATCGCTTAGTCTCTGAAAATCAGCCTTGCGAAAGCAGCGAGTTTTATTAACCTTAAGGCGAGACTGAAGGTTGCTTGCAGTAAGTGTTTCAATCGACACCTCAAGCGTTGGGTGGTAAGGATCTTAAGGGGTCGAAAGTGGCATGGCTTTGGAAATGGTTATATGGTATATAAAAATATAAATATAAATATAAATATAAATATAAATATAAATATAAATATAAATATAAATATAAATATAAATATAAATATAAATATAAATATAAATATAAATATAAATATAAATATAAATATAAATATAAATATAAATATAAATATAAATATAAATATAAATATAAATATAAATATAAATATAAATATAAATATAAATATAAATATAAATATAAATATAAATATAAATATAAATATAAATATAAATATAAATATAAATATAAATATAAATATAAATATAAATATAAATATAAATATAAATATAAATATAAATATAAATATAAATATAAATATAAATATAAATATAAATATAAATATAAATATAAATATAAATATAAATATAAATATAAATATAAATATAAATATAAATATAAATATAAATATAAATATAAATATAAATATAAATATAAATATAAATATAAATATAAATATAAATATAAATATAAATATAAATATAAATATAAATATAAATATAAATATAAATATAAATATAAATATAAATATAAATATAAATATAAATATAAATATAAATATAAATATAAATATAAATATAAATATAAATATAAATATAAATATAAATATAAATATAAATATAAATATAAATATAAATATAAATATAAATATAAATATAAATATAAATATAAATATAAATATAAATATAAATATAAATATAAATATAAATATAAATATAAATATAAATATAAATATAAATATAAATATAAATATAAATATAAATATAAATATAAATATAAATATAAATATAAATATAAATATAAATATAAATATAAATATAAATATAAATATAAATATAAATATAAATATAAATATAAATATAAATATAAATATAAATATAAATATAAATATAAATATAAATATAAATATAAATATAAATATAAATATAAATATAAATATAAATATAAATATAAATATAAATATAAATATAAATATAAATATAAATATAAATATAAATATAAATATAAATATAAATATAAATATAAATATAAATATAAATATAAATATAAATATAAATATAAATATAAATATAAATATAAATATAAATATAAATATAAATATAAATATAAATATAAATATAAATATAAATATAAATATAAATATAAATATAAATATAAATATAAATATAAATATAAATATAAATATAAATATAAATATAAATATAAATATAAATATAAATATAAATATAAATATAAATATAAATATAAATATAAATATAAATATAAATATAAATATAAATATAAATATAAATATAAATATAAATATAAATATAAATATAAATATAAATATAAATATAAATATAAATATAAATATAAATATAAATATAAATATAAATATAAATATAAATATAAATATAAATATAAATATAAATATAAATATAAATATAAATATAAATATAAATATAAATATAAATATAAATATAAATATAAATATAAATATAAATATAAATATAAATATAAATATAAATATAAATATAAATATAAATATAAATATAAATATAAATATAAATATAAATATAAATATAAATATAAATATAAATATATAAATATAAATATAAATATAAATATAAATATAAATATAAATATAAATATAAATATAAATATAAATATAAATATAAATATAAATATAAATATAAATATAAATATAAATATAAATATAAATATAAATATAAATATAAATATAAATATAAATATAAATATAAATATAAATATAAATATAAATATAAATATAAATATAAATATAAATATAAATATAAATATAAATATAAATATAAATATAAATATAAATATAAATATAAATATAAATATAAATATAAATATAAATATAAATATAAATATAAATATAAATATAAATATAAATATAAATATAAATATAAATATAAATATAAATATAAATATAAATATAAATATAAATATAAATATAAATATAAATATAAATATAAATATAAATATAAATATAAATATAAATATAAATATAAATATAAATATAAATATAAATATAAATATAAATATAAATATAAATATAAATATAAATATAAATATAAATATAAATATAAATATAAATATAAATATAAATATAAATATAAATATAAATATAAATATAAATATAAATATAAATATAAATATAAATATAAATATAAATATAAATATAAATATAAATATAAATATAAATATAAATATAAATATAAATATAAATATAAATATAAATATAAATATAAATATAAATATAAATATAAATATAAATATAAATATAAATATAAATATAAATATAAATATAAATATAAATATAAATATAAATATAAATATAAATATAAATATAAATATAAATATAAATATAAATATAAATATAAATATAAATATAAATATAAATATAAATATAAATATAAATATAAATATAAATATAAATATAAATATAAATATAAATATAAATATAAATATAAATATAAATATAAATATAAATATAAATATAAATATAAATATAAATATAAATATAAATATAAATATAAATATAAATATAAATATAAATATAAATATAAATATAAATATAAATATAAATATAAATATAAATATAAATATAAATATAAATATAAATATAAATATAAATATAAATATAAATATAAATATAAATATAAATATAAATATAAATATAAATATAAATATAAATATAAATATAAATATAAATATAAATATAAATATAAATATAAATATAAATATAAATATAAATATAAATATAAATATAAATATAAATATAAATATAAATATAAATATAAATATAAATATAAATATAAATATAAATATAAATATAAATATAAATATAAATATAAATATAAATATAAATATAAATATAAATATAAATATAAATATAAATATAAATATAAATATAAATATAAATATAAATATAAATATAAATATAAATATAAATATAAATATAAATATAAATATAAATATAAATATAAATATAAATATAAATATAAATATAAATATAAATATAAATATAAATATAAATATAAATATAAATATAAATATAAATATAAATATAAATATAAATATAAATATAAATATAAATATAAATATAAATATAAATATAAATATAAATATAAATATAAATATAAATATAAATATAAATATAAATATAAATATAAATATAAATATAAATATAAATATAAATATAAATATAAATATAAATATAAATATAAATATAAATATAAATATAAATATAAATATAAATATAAATATAAATATAAATATAAATATAAATATAAATATAAATATAAATATAAATATAAATATAAATATAAATATAAATATAAATATAAATATAAATATAAATATAAATATAAATATAAATATAAATATAAATATAAATATAAATATAAATATAAATATAAATATAAATATAAATATAAATATAAATATAAATATAAATATAAATATAAATATAAATATAAATATAAATATAAATATAAATATAAATATAAATATAAATATAAATATAAATATAAATATAAATATAAATATAAATATAAATATAAATATAAATATAAATATAAATATAAATATAAATATAAATATAAATATAAATATAAATATAAATATAAATATAAATATAAATATAAATATAAATATAAATATAAATATAAATATAAATATAAATATAAATATAAATATAAATATAAATATAAATATAAATATAAATATAAATATAAATATAAATATAAATATAAATATAAATATAAATATAAATATAAATATAAATATAAATATAAATATAAATATAAATATAAATATAAATATAAATATAAATATAAATATAAATATAAATATAAATATAAATATAAATATAAATATAAATATAAATATAAATATAAATATAAATATAAATATAAATATAAATATAAATATAAATATAAATATAAATATAAATATAAATATAAATATAAATATAAATATAAATATAAATATAAATATAAATATAAATATAAATATAAATATAAATATAAATATAAATATAAATATAAATATAAATATAAATATAAATATAAATATAAATATAAATATATAAATATAAATATAAATATAAATATAAATATAAATATAAATATAAATATAAATATAAATATAAATATAAATATAAATATAAATATAAATATAAATATAAATATAAATATAAATATAAATATAAATATAAATATAAATATAAATATAAATATAAATATAAATATAAATATAAATATAAATATAAATATAAATATAAATATAAATATAAATATAAATATAAATATAAATATAAATATAAATATAAATATAAATATAAATATAAATATAAATATAAATATAAATATAAATATAAATATAAATATAAATATAAATATAAATATAAATATAAATATAAATATAAATATAAATATAAATATAAATATAAATATAAATATAAATATAAATATAAATATAAATATAAATATAAATATAAATATAAATATAAATATAAATATAAATATAAATATAAATATAAATATAAATATAAATATAAATATAAATATAAATATAAATATAAATATAAATATAAATATAAATATAAATATAAATATAAATATAAATATAAATATAAATATAAATATAAATATAAATATAAATATAAATATAAATATAAATATAAATATAAATATAAATATAAATATAAATATAAATATAAATATAAATATAAATATAAATATAAATATAAATATAAATATAAATATAAATATAAATATAAATATAAATATAAATATAAATATAAATATAAATATAAATATAAATATAAATATAAATATAAATATAAATATAAATATAAATATAAATATAAATATAAATATAAATATAAATATAAATATAAATATAAATATAAATATAAATATAAATATAAATATAAATATAAATATAAATATAAATATAAATATAAATATAAATATAAATATAAATATAAATATAAATATAAATATAAATATAAATATAAATATAAATATAAATATAAATATAAATATAAATATAAATATAAATATAAATATAAATATAAATATAAATATAAATATAAATATAAATATAAATATAAATATAAATATAAATATAAATATAAATATAAATATAAATATAAATATAAATATAAATATAAATATAAATATAAATATAAATATAAATATAAATATAAATATAAATATAAATATAAATATAAATATAAATATAAATATAAATATAAATATAAATATAAATATAAATATAAATATAAATATAAATATAAATATAAATATAAATATAAATATAAATATAAATATAAATATAAATATAAATATAAATATAAATATAAATATAAATATAAATATAAATATAAATATAAATATAAATATAAATATAAATATAAATATAAATATAAATATAAATATAAATATAAATATAAATATAAATATAAATATAAATATAAATATAAATATAAATATAAATATAAATATAAATATAAATATAAATATAAATATAAATATAAATATAAATATAAATATAAATATAAATATAAATATAAATATAAATATAAATATAAATATAAATATAAATATAAATATAAATATAAATATAAATATAAATATAAATATAAATATAAATATAAATATAAATATAAATATAAATATAAATATAAATATAAATATAAATATAAATATAAATATAAATATAAATATAAATATAAATATAAATATAAATATAAATATAAATATAAATATAAATATAAATATAAATATAAATATAAATATAAATATAAATATAAATATAAATATAAATATAAATATAAATATAAATATAAATATAAATATAAATATAAATATAAATATAAATATAAATATAAATATAAATATAAATATAAATATAAATATAAATATAAATATAAATATAAATATAAATATAAATATAAATATAAATATAAATATAAATATAAATATAAATATAAATATAAATATAAATATAAATATAAATATAAATATAAATATAAATATAAATATAAATATAAATATAAATATAAATATAAATATAAATATAAATATAAATATAAATATAAATATAAATATAAATATAAATATAAATATAAATATAAATATAAATATAAATATAAATATAAATATAAATATAAATATAAATATAAATATAAATATAAATATAAATATAAATATAAATATAAATATAAATATAAATATAAATATAAATATAAATATAAATATAAATATAAATATAAATATAAATATAAATATAAATATAAATATAAATATAAATATAAATATAAATATAAATATAAATATAAATATAAATATAAATATAAATATAAATATAAATATAAATATAAATATAAATATAAATATAAATATAAATATAAATATAAATATAAATATAAATATAAATATAAATATAAATATAAATATAAATATAAATATAAATATAAATATAAATATAAATATAAATATAAATATAAATATAAATATAAATATAAATATAAATATAAATATAAATATAAATATAAATATAAATATAAATATAAATATAAATATAAATATAAATATAAATATAAATATAAATATAAATATAAATATAAATATAAATATAAATATAAATATAAATATAAATATAAATATAAATATAAATATAAATATAAATATAAATATAAATATAAATATAAATATAAATATAAATATAAATATAAATATAAATATAAATATAAATATAAATATAAATATAAATATAAATATAAATATAAATATAAATATAAATATAAATATAAATATAAATATAAATATAAATATAAATATAAATATAAATATAAATATAAATATAAATATAAATATAAATATAAATATAAATATAAATATAAATATAAATATAAATATAAATATAAATATAAATATAAATATAAATATAAATATAAATATAAATATAAATATAAATATAAATATAAATATAAATATAAATATAAATATAAATATAAATATAAATATAAATATAAATATAAATATAAATATAAATATAAATATAAATATAAATATAAATATAAATATAAATATAAATATAAATATAAATATAAATATAAATATAAATATAAATATAAATATAAATATAAATATAAATATAAATATAAATATAAATATAAATATAAATATAAATATAAATATAAATATAAATATAAATATAAATATAAATATAAATATAAATATAAATATAAATATAAATATAAATATAAATATAAATATAAATATAAATATAAATATAAATATAAATATAAATATAAATATAAATATAAATATAAATATAAATATAAATATAAATATAAATATAAATATAAATATAAATATAAATATAAATATAAATATAAATATAAATATAAATATAAATATAAATATAAATATAAATATAAATATAAATATAAATATAAATATAAATATAAATATAAATATAAATATAAATATAAATATAAATATAAATATAAATATAAATATAAATATAAATATAAATATAAATATAAATATAAATATAAATATAAATATAAATATAAATATAAATATAAATATAAATATAAATATAAATATAAATATAAATATAAATATAAATATAAATATAAATATAAATATAAATATAAATATAAATATAAATATAAATATAAATATAAATATAAATATAAATATAAATATAAATATAAATATAAATATAAATATAAATATAAATATAAATATAAATATAAATATAAATATAAATATAAATATAAATATAAATATAAATATAAATATAAATATAAATATAAATATAAATATAAATATAAATATAAATATAAATATAAATATAAATATAAATATAAATATAAATATAAATATAAATATAAATATAAATATAAATATAAATATAAATATAAATATAAATATAAATATAAATATAAATATAAATATAAATATAAATATAAATATAAATATAAATATAAATATAAATATAAATATAAATATAAATATAAATATAAATATAAATATAAATATAAATATAAATATAAATATAAATATAAATATAAATATAAATATAAATATAAATATAAATATAAATATAAATATAAATATAAATATAAATATAAATATAAATATAAATATAAATATAAATATAAATATAAATATAAATATAAATATAAATATAAATATAAATATAAATATAAATATAAATATAAATATAAATATAAATATAAATATAAATATAAATATAAATATAAATATAAATATAAATATAAATATAAATATAAATATAAATATAAATATAAATATAAATATAAATATAAATATAAATATAAATATAAATATAAATATAAATATAAATATAAATATAAATATAAATATAAATATAAATATAAATATAAATATAAATATAAATATAAATATAAATATAAATATAAATATAAATATAAATATAAATATAAATATAAATATAAATATAAATATAAATATAAATATAAATATAAATATAAATATAAATATAAATATAAATATAAATATAAATATAAATATAAATATAAATATAAATATAAATATAAATATAAATATAAATATAAATATAAATATAAATATAAATATAAATATAAATATAAATATAAATATAAATATAAATATAAATATAAATATAAATATAAATATAAATATAAATATAAATATAAATATAAATATAAATATAAATATAAATATAAATATAAATATAAATATAAATATAAATATAAATATAAATATAAATATAAATATAAATATAAATATAAATATAAATATAAATATAAATATAAATATAAATATAAATATAAATATAAATATAAATATAAATATAAATATAAATATAAATATAAATATAAATATAAATATAAATATAAATATAAATATAAATATAAATATAAATATAAATATAAATATAAATATAAATATAAATATAAATATAAATATAAATATAAATATAAATATAAATATAAATATAAATATAAATATAAATATAAATATAAATATAAATATAAATATAAATATAAATATAAATATAAATATAAATATAAATATAAATATAAATATAAATATAAATATAAATATAAATATAAATATAAATATAAATATAAATATAAATATAAATATAAATATAAATATAAATATAAATATAAATATAAATATAAATATAAATATAAATATAAATATAAATATAAATATAAATATAAATATAAATATAAATATAAACATACATATAAATATAAATATATTTATACGCGAAATAAAGATTAGCATAAAAGGCCACAATGTTCCTTCTTTAATAAAATTATAAAAATTATATATAATATTATATATTATATAAAATTATATATAATAAATTTAATAAAAAAATCTTCAAGCCACAATACTTACCTATTATACATAAGCACATCTGGTTTCCATAGTCTATGGGGGGGAATTCTCAAATCTCGCACTCCACCAAACTCACTGGAATTCCACCGTAGATTCATATCATTCCACTCCTTAAAATAGTCAAATATGGTAAATTATTTATATAATTATAAATAATAATTGGTATAGCCCAATATTCGCTTAGGTGAGTATTGTAGAAAAACGGATAAATTGGTTGGTGTCGCCAGGAAGTATCATAAAAAAATGAGTGAATTAAGGAGTATAAGAACCTTCGGTCTAGTGGTTTTCGGACCCCATATCGATCTTTATGGAGTTTACCAGAACTTGACACAAAATTCTTATTCCTTCTTATTAATGCTATTATTCCATAACAGTATATATTTACTAAAGTGTATTGTGATCCCTAAAATACTCTCGGCCTTAAAATTTGACAACTTCTTTTTCCTTTTATGTGTCTTTTACGTTATGTTTACTCCACGATTTCCGTTACAAGATGTACATTTTATACCGGGTACTCGAACTCGAATTACTTAAAGAGATAGAGCTATTAGATGTTAAATTTTTACTCTTGTACTGCCAACAACATTAAGTATGTACAATACGAGGGCGGGTCAATAAGTCCGTGACTTTTTGAATTTCCCGCCTCTTAATTGAAATGGTAACACTGCTCCCGTCAACAGTCATCTGTCAGTTGACTCTTGTCAAAAATTGAACAAGCTGCGAAATTTAGTTTGTTTTTGACAGCCGTTAATATCAGACTACCGCGTTGACTGAGAAGAAAATGGAAAAAAGTGAATTTCGTGTGCTCATTAAGCATTATTTTTTGAGGAAAAAATCCATTACGCAAACCAAGGCAAAGCTTGATAAATATTATGGAGACTCTGCACCATCCATTTCCATGGTAAAAAAGTGGTTTACTGAATTCCGATGTGGCCGTACAAGCACGGAAGATGCCGAACGTTCTGGACGCCCAGTTGAGGTTTCCACATCCGAAACAGTTGAAAAAATCCACGATATGGTTTTAGCCGATCGGCGATTAAAAGTGAGAGAGATGGTGGAAGCCGTAGGCATTTCACATGGCTCAGTGTTTTCAATTTTGAATGATCATTTGGTTATAAGAAAGCTTTCCGCAAGATGGGTGCCGCGTTTGCTCACAATCGACCACAAATGCAACCGTGTGACAATTTCGCAGGAATGTTTAGCGTTGTTCAATCGCAATACGAACGAGTTTTTGCGCCGTTTCGTAACCGTGGACGAAACGTGGATCCACCACAACACACCGGAGACCAAACAGCAGTCAAAACAGTGGGTTTCTCGGGGTGAATCGGCGCCAAAGAAGGCAAAGGTGGGTTTGTCAGCCAATAAAGTCATGGCGACTGTTTTTTGGGATGCACTTGGTATTATCCACATTGACTACCTTCAAAAAGGAAAAACAATCAATGGTGAATATTACAGCAACTTATTGGGTCGATTCGATGAGGCATTGAAAAAAAGCGACCGCACTTGGCCAAGAAAAAAGTTCTTTTCCACCAGGACAATGCACGGGTGCACACATGTGCAGTTTCCATGGCAAAATTCCATGAAATGGGCTACGAATTGCTCCCTCATCCGGCCTATTCACCCAATCTAGCCCCGTGTGACTATTTCTTGTTCCCAAAACTTGAAGAAATGGCTCGGCGGAAAGAGATTTGCCTCCAATGACGAAGTCATCTCACAAACAAATGCCTATTTTGAAGACCTCGACAAATCATATTTTTTGAAAGGGATAAAAAAATTGGAGAATCGTTGGGCTAAGTGTATAGAGCCCAAAGGAAACTACGTTAAAAAATAAAATAACTTTTTATCGAAAAACCTGTGTTTCATTCAAATAGTCACGGACGTATTGACCCGCCCTCGTAGTGTTTGGCAATTCTTAAGAATATTTCTGTACCCTGTGTATGTTAAGGTACAATATTTTGATGTACGGATTTTTCACTCAAATATATACTATATATATAAAAAAAAAAAAATAAAAAAAAAAAATACGAAGAAGAGACCATTAAAAGTAATCTTTGGCAGGAAAGCTAACGGCAATCCGGACCAATACGACAGGACAATAGCTGGACAGAACAATATTGAGGAACTTAAAAATAAACAAAAGACCGCCATTTTAAACCAGAAAAAAACACAGAAAAGAAATACGCAATTACCAACCTGGACAAAAAATAATAATAATTAACAGTAGACTAAGTTCCAAGCTTTCTTCAAGATATAAGAAAAAAAAGTTAACGAAAACAAAAACCCCACAAGTATAACCGAATCTGAAAAACAGTTCCTAAAAAAATTGAAAAATCGTTCATCAAAAAGGAACTTTGTTTTCGGTTTTAAATTGAATTATTTTTCGGAATTTTGTGTTTTGTTATTCCCGTACTTGGGACTTGGTGGATTGCGCATTTTACGGGCCGGGTCGGGCTGCCAAGAGCGGAGTCCCACTGTGTCCGTTGCCCCTTCGCTGCCGTTGCTGCTGGGACTAATTATTTGCATAAACGTTAATTGAACGCCAACCTAGAGTATGGACTGGCAAGCCCCGCCGCGTGCCATCAAGCTCGGCAAAACAATGCCCTGCAGGAAGGCTCTCAAACCAATGAAGTGCAGCTCGAGCAGAGACTCAAGCTGGAGTTCTTCTTACTCGGAGCCCAGCGAGATCAAGTGCAAGCCCACGCGTAATAGGCAAGGAGAGAAGCCAAACGTCACACCTAGCACCAGCGCAGTTCTGCGCAGCAAGCTGGAAAATAACCCCTTTGCCCTCCTCTCAAGCAAAGAAGATGACGACGATCATGACGAACCCGAAACTGCCTCCGAGGCAGTGGCTTCTAAAACAGCAGAGAAAGCAATCCCGATCCCGAAGACCATCAAGCCTCCCCCGATCTACATCTCAGACGTGACCGACATTACAGCGGTTGTCAAGATGATAACGACTCTAGTCGGAACCAAAATGGATTTCTCGTATGAAACGGAGAGAAATAATAACGTACGCGTAATGATGCCAGACAAAGAGTCCTACACAGCTCCACGCCAGCACCTCGTGGCACATAACTAAAGACACCGCACCTTTCAACCAAAGGAAGAGAGAGCGTACAGGGCGGTCATCAAGGGACTTCACCACTCAACGGACCAGACTGAAATCAAAGAAGAACTCCACAAATACGGCCATACTGTGAGGGGTCTGCACAATCCCTTTGGAAGGAAATCCAAAACAACCACTGGGGATCTTTTTTGTTAATCTAGAACCAGCGAGCAACAACACAGAGGTTTTAAAAAAAAGAGGATTTGCAGGTCAGTCATCACCGTAGAGCCCCCACTGAAGTTCAACGATGTTCCACAATGTTTCAGATGCCAAGGGTTCGGACACACCCAGCGCTACTGCTTCCTAGAACATCGCTGCGTGAAATGTGGTGGTTCTCACGACTCTAGAGCATGCACCAAAAAAGATGACGAGAAAGCATGCTGTTTACATTGCCAAGCTGATCACCCTGCGTCGTTCAGAGGATGCCCTGCTTACAAAAAGGCAAAGGCAAAGCAATCTCCTAAAGCCAGACCCGTTGAGAGTAGCAACAAACCACCTCTCATCCAGATACCAACTATCATTAATGGTAAAAGTTATAGGGACGTACTTCTAGGAAACCATGCGACACAGCCAACGAATCGCCAACAAGCCCCTCAAACCACTCCCGAAGCCCCACAACCCAACCTACTTGAAACGATGCTTGCCCGCATGGAAGGAACGATTGAGAGGATGATGGAAAAGTTGATCTCGCAGACGTTATCGCAGATGATGTAGTTTATAGCTTCCATCCTCAACAGAAAAAAATGCAAATAAGTCTTAATATAGTTTTTTGGAACGCAAACGGCCTGCAGAGGAGCAAAGCCGGAGTAGAGCACCTCACCAAAACAGACAATATCGCTGTTCTTCTAGTTTCGGAATCCCACTTTTTTTCCCAGATCCTACTTTCACATCAGAGGGTACGAACTGATACACGCCAACCATCCATCTGGCAGAGCATGCGGAGGAGCAGCTATGATCATCAGGGGTGGCATTCAGTACACGGAACTTCCCGCGTTTCAGGAGGAATGGGCACAGTGCACCGTGACCAGGACTACCAGCCCACAGGGAGATATCACCATTGGTGCGGTTTACTTCCCACCCAGACACTCGATAACCGAGACCCACCTTCAGGACTTCTTCGAGTCCCTCGGTCCTCGCTTTATAGCAGCCGGGGACATTAACGCCAAACACTCCTGGTGGGGGTCCCGCACAAACAACCCCAAAGGCATAAAGCTCTATAAGTACATGTAGCGGAAGAGTCTGGACTGCCATTCCACTGGAGAGCCCACACACTGGCCTACCGACCCTTCAAAGCAGCCGGATCTGCTGGACTTCGACGTCTCCAAGGGCATAGGATACTCTAAGATAACATGCTGAAGCTATGATAAACTGCTATCTGACCACAGCGCAGTAAACTTACTCCTAAACATCCCCTTCCTCATAAAAAACCCCGCCTAGAAGACTTACTGGAAAACACACAAATGCCCCCAAGTTTACGTTTTGGATGCTTTCCTCCCTGTACCCAGATCCTCCTCTTTCCACACCAAGCAACATAGATGCGACCATAGAAAAACTAACCAAGGAGATGCACAATGCCTAAAAGAGACGTGCACTTGTGGTCTCCGGAAATCGCGGCTCTCGTGGCCGAAAAAAGGCGCCTCAGAAGAGTCTGATTTTCCTCGCGCAACCCCAGGGACAAGACAGCACTTAATCGTGCCACAAAGGAACTGAAGGACAAGCTATCCATCCTACGGTAGGACTCGTTTAATAGATTCCTTAAGGAGCTGGAACCTGGAGACCCGCAGCACAACCTGTGGAATGTCACGAGACACATAAAAATACCTGCGAAGAAGATATCACCCGTGCGAAAAGTGGACGGTTCCTGGTGTCGGACTGAGGTCGAAAGAGCAGAAGCCTTTGCTGACCATCTACATAGTGCATTCTCACCGTTTGACAGATGCACTGGCGAAGAGCGAGCTGCCACCAAAAGGTTCGTAGACAGCGCAAGTGCTCCTGGCCCGCCAATACAGCCCGTCGAACCAGAGGAGATTGCGCAGGAGATCGCCTCCTTAAAAAATTGCAAGTCACCAGGTCCTGACCGAATCGATGCAATAGCACTGAAAATGTTGCCCCTAATCTGTTCCCAAAGGCTGGCCAACATATTCAACAGCTGCCTCCGTCTAGGGTACTTCCCTAAAGAGTGGAAGCGAGTGGAAGTAATTGTCCTCCTCAAGCCTGGGAAACTTGAAGACAACCTAGCATCGTATCGACCGATTAGCTTGCTGGCAATCCTCTCCAAAATACTTGAAAGAGTATTTTTACGTAGAGTACTGCCAGTATTGGAAGAGGCCGGTCTGATCCCTGACCACCAGTTTGGCTTCAGACGCCTTCACGGAACACCTGAGCAATGCCACCGGCTTGTTGAGAGCATACTTGAGGCCTTCGAAAAGAAGAAGTACTGCTGCGCCGTTATGCTTGATGTCAAATAGGCGTTTGACAGAGTCTGGCACCCTGGACTACTTTTCAAAATTAAAACTCACCTCCCAAGTTCCCATTTCGCCTTCCTCAAGTCATACACAGAGTGAAGAGAATTCCGAGTGGGATGCGGATCATCAATCAGCACCCCTAGGACCATAAGAGCAAGAGTACCACAAGGCAGTGTTCTTGGACCCATCTTATACACACTCTACACAGGGAACCTCCCCATCACCCCCTCCCGGAACCTCACAGTAGCCACTTATGCCGATGACACCGCCTTCCCAGCCTCCGCCACAGATCCTCAGGAACCTTCAGCCATCATCCAGAGGCAACTGAATGCCCTCGATCCATGGCTGAAATGATGGAATATCGTGGTCAACGCGGAGAACTCCTCACATACAAGCTTCACACTACGCAAGGGAGAATGCCCCCCGTCACACTCAACGGGGAAACCATCCCAACGAATAACACTCCCAAATATCTGGGGCTGACCCTGGACCGCAGGCTCACATGGCGTCCATACCCAACCAACAAGCGCAACCAGGCCAACCTACGACTTAAGCAACTGCACTGGCTCCTGGGGAGAAGGTCCAAGCTCAAAGAAAAATTCAAACTGCTTATTTACAAAGTACTGCTAAAGCCAATCTGGACATATGGGTTGTGGGGCACGGCAAGCTGTTCTAACCGTATCAATATCCCCGGGTTTCAGAATAAATGCCTGAGAACAGTTTCGAACGCCCATCCGTACCACGAAAACTCAATAATCCATAAAGAGCTTTGAAATTAGATGGGTAGCAGAGGAGATCACTCGTCTCAGCGAAAGATACAAAAAAGGACTGGAGAACCACCCCACCTAGCCATCAACCTCCTAAATAATAGTCAATCCCTAAGACGCCTGAAAAGGAAACACCCGCTTGACCTCCCCAACCAATAGACACCTAAGTCAACCTCATTAGATATACATTTCTTGTACCTCCCTTAAGTCAAGGTCTCCCCCAAACCATTTAATGATTGTCCACTCGGATAGATTTTAAATACAAAATAAGAATGTTAAAAAAAAAAAAAAAAAAACAAAAAAAACTAATTACAGTAATGCTCAAATTCTGACAATTATCAAAGGGATCGACCAGGTATAAATCTGACCAACTAAATTAATACATCTTATCAACCTGGATTATATCCGAAGTTAATTGGATATCCTACATAACCGAAAATAGTCTTAAATATAGTCATTTTACTACTTTTCACTATGAGATAAACAAAAACTTCACACATTCCAAACACTTATAGGTCATGAAACACTAGATCTTTAAATTGGTTAGGATCAGGTTAAAAGCACATAGAAAAGCCCAGATCACTCCGACCTGGTGATGTGAGAACTGTATCTAAAAAACCTTAAAGACAGTTATATTTTTTTTTTTTTTATAGATTTTCTGATAATTGTTGCAATTTGATAACAAGGTCAATGAGTAGACACCACACAAGAGGCAAAAAAAGTATGTGTCGGAGATTAAATTGATCAAACGTATTATTTTTAAATGTACCCGAAATTATGTAAATATTTTGATATGGTAAGAATAAAGAACAAGTTAATGACCTGATAAACAAAGAGAGTGTTATGTTTTTAAGAGAGCATCATTTTGGCGTGAAATTGAAAGTGAGCTTGGCGCCTGCGGTTGTTCTGTAGAGTTTCGTGGAACTAAGAAATGATGATAAAATAATGGAGTGCAGTTGTGAAACAGAAGAAAAGTAGTGAGAGAGCGATGCACGTGCAGTCAGTCTATTGAGAACAATCGCATGTACAACACCCAGGCGACTTTCTGTACTAATCAAGATGAGAAGTGAACATGAGGAAATACACAATGCTTCTCCGTCAAGTGAAGATGATAAAGTACGCTTTAATTTTCCGTCATATGTTTAATCTTCTACAGTTTTAAAACTATCTGCTCTTTCAGGTGCTTTTAGCCATTCTTGTTTTGCTTGGTTAAGTAGCACTCCTATCTTTGTTTTTAGATTGCTTAACTAAAGTCGCGATTGATAAGAACAATTAGAGCGCCCAACCAGCTGGAAATGATTTTAACCTACATAGAAGCTTCGTTGGCGCTAAACAGGTTTATGTCCCAGTTGAGCTGGTAACAGTTGGTCAGGGTTATCATTACATACAGCAAGGAGCACACAAAAACAATGTGGAACATGGACCAGTAGTAGGTGACGCCCTCGGACTCGGGGTCGGTACTTGACTTTTCGTTGGCATCCGTGCCTGCCTCTGTGTCTGATAGAGTTTCACGATTCTCGCTGTTATCATTGCTGATTTCAGATATGTCCAATGCCGGAGGGATGCAGTTGTATAGGATGCAAAGAAGCCAATGAATGAAAAAATATAGTGGGCGCGACTAAGTATAAAAATTTGTAGTAAATAAAAGGAATTAATTGATATAAAGAACATTTTTCAAAAAAAATAACATGCCACCCTTCTCGGTGAAGGAAATCATGGCTTCTCCGAAGTCTTAATTTTGCATAAGACAAGGCTTCTTCTGTATATCATCAATATTTGAAATCTAGAAAAAAATAAAATACAAAACATAATTTTAGAACCCCTAATAAATAATAATTCATTTGTAAACTTAAATTTACGAGAAATAATTGCATTTAAAAACCTATGGCATTCTTCAATCTCCGAATTCTCGGCGAAAACGATGGTCTGTTGCCTTCCCTTCCTGAACCAGCTAAATTTTGTACGGCTTGAGACCCAAATCTATTCGAATGATCTTCCATAATGTCGATGGGCTGGGGTGTAACTCCTGCGCACGGTAGCGTGGCGTGGATGTGTTCGGGTCTTCTGTTACACTGTCCTCAACGGCCATATTTTTTTCAGTGCGCACTCTGCGTTGGTGGCCTGAGGTCCAAAAGAATGAATTGGGTGAGAAACTTCTCGATAGTATTGCGCACAGTCTGAATTTATGGCCGATTATGGGCACTTTCACAAACGACCTCTGATTTTCGAAATAAATTAAACGATTTGGTATCGTTTCTCAGCTGTTAACCATTGTATTATGAATTGCCAAAACAAATTAAACATAAAGCACTCGACAGATGCCAGCTGACATCAAAGATGGCCGAACTGAACCCTATTGAAAATAAAACCTCCTAAAAAACACTCGATACAAAGGCAACGTAACATGAGACAATACAGAACATTACCTAAAGGGCACCTACTTAGTAAAAGAAACGCATTCGTTATGGTCGATGCTCGCATGCAGAATTCGACGCCTCGGCTCCTTTCCCACGACATCCAAAACCGTGCACACCACGTTTGGGTATTCCTGTAGCCACGCGCTGAACTGGAATACAGTGGGAAAGGGCATAATCGTTGCAGCATGCCTGGCCCAGTCCACTCGCTTGCTCGTAGGAAGCTTGGCCACAAGCTCCTCCATGAGGGTTGGGTTCTCCAGGTGCTGCTCCGTCTTCGCTGACTGCAAGAAGGCCGTGAGGTTACTCACTCGGGTAGCAAACGGAGTGATCTTCGCCAAATTGTACTGCGAAAGTGGCTGCAACTCTCGCACGCCGTTCCGTATAAGCTGCTCCGGTCGGCCGAACCTAAAGCACAGCTGCTCCATCACGGCGCTGACATTCCCTCGATGAATTAATAGCGCCTTCACTCTCTCACTCCTTCAGTGCCTTCAGTAATCTCTGGTTGTTCTCCAGATTCGTGCACTTGTACGCTCGTGTCGTCTCCACGAACGCACAACTGCAGATCGGCCACTCCTCGGCGTGCCCTCCAAATACAGGCAAGTCTGGAAGCTTCCTTGGCCCATAAGCTCCCTGGGTTCCATTCGGCGTTATCGCGGCGTAGGATCCAACAAGTAGCGAGGCTGTTGCCACATTGTGGACGCTCACGCTCGGTAGCACGAATCTATGCGCTGGTTGCGTAGTGCTTGTGCACACAGTGGCTCCACAAACTGGTTGCTAGTTGTTAGCAATGGGGGTCCACTCAAAGATGGCGCCAGCGTGCAGGCCGCACCGCTCGCACCGTTACCGTTACAGGGCACCGACCCGACCCCGTTATGTAAGGCCTCTCCGTTAGATGTGGGTAATGGCGGGCCGCTCCAGGATGGCGGCTGACCCGACGCTCCATTGTTGGCGTCAACTGCGTTTGTGCCAACTGCAATTGGCAGTGCTCACACTTTCCAGGGCTTTAACTTTCTCCAACTCTGCGGTTCAAGCTGGTTCATCTCCGGCGCTAAGCTCGCAGTTGTGACAGCAGTACTTCTAGGTTGGGAAGCTACTGTAGTCACCGTAGTGGCCGGAAAAGAAATCGTCGCCGCCGTGATATTTACCCACGGCGGGGTTCCTGCTTCACTACTCACTACTCAACTCCTTCTTCCGCCACTGCAGAATACACCACCCTGCCTCTGCTACATATCCTTGGTTTCCACACCATCTCTGTTTTAGATTCCCATTACCTGCCGCAAGAAACTTTCTGCCAAATTCGGTGATGAGCGATGCAACGACAGTCTCTGCCCATCTGAAGTTAGAAGGGCAGTATGCTGGGGCAATTTTAAATTTTCCCCTGCTTGCAGTAACTGCTCCCTGGATATGAATATCCGACAAAGTGGAAAAAGGTTTATCGGAAATGGTTTATCTAAAAGGGATCGATGCACCTCCGTGGTGACTGTCGTTCGGGTGGTTGGCAGTATGCGGGGTAAAGCTGGGAAGCCTGTAGGTGGACCTTGAAAGGAAATGGGTCTCTGATGATCGATGTCGTGAAGCCCAATGAAGGCGAGAATCTCATTGGTCTTCGAGGAGGCCCCATTGGCATTCCAAGCAGCTATCTTAAGTGGACCCATTTGGAATAGCAGAAGGAAAGTGCGCGCTTGTAGAAGCAATTGCATTAACATTTCAACTAACGACATCATCCTGTCAAGCCTTGAAAAAAGCTGCTCTAACTTCGAATCCAGGTTAGCGCTTGCTTTATGAGCAGTAGCAGCATGGGGGTTCTCTGTTATTTTTAAAGGCTGAACAATGAGCTGGTTGCCTCTGACAACGCTCGCAAATTATGGTATTCCAGCGCTGTGGGGGGGTGGATAAGAGAGGTGTGTCTTTGCGTGTCTAGAAGCAATGAGTTCGTTGGCCTTCCGATGGTGATTAGGGTTAAAAGCTGCATATGGTAGTATATGGAACAAAGATTCTTTCTTCAGAAAGTGCAAGGCCACCAGTCTGTAAATATCTGGGGTGTTGCTGTGAACACTGCAGTTTCCCGAGTTTAGTGCCTTCATAGTGTAGGAGTCCCCGACAAGGGCATCTAGTTCGCGTATTACGATTATGTAAGGCGGGTCCTCCGGTAGCATATGGAACAAAGATTCTTTCTTCGGAAAGTGCAAGGCCACCAGTCTGTAAATATCTGGGGTGTTGCACTGACCACTGCAGTTTCCCGAGTCTAGTGCCATATAGTGTAGGAGTCCCCGACAAGGGCATCTAGGTCACTCTGGAATGCTATTAAGTTAAAGTGGCGGCATGATTTGGTCGTGGTGAGGGTGTGCTTAGTACCTGTTTGCTGTGGGCTTGGCCCTGCTTTCCTTGAAGCACGATTAAGGGTGGTTTTCGACAAATAAGGCTCGTTATCGCTCAAATCCATATATTCTTAGTCGCTAGGGGCTTGGAACATTTTTCAATTTGTGAACTGGATCATAGGCAGATCAGATGCAGCCCCCATTACTGTTTTAGAGGAGATGACTACACCTGGTCTCGTTTTGATTTTTCCATTTTTGATTCATTTGATTTAAATGAAACATCCTGCCAGTCGGCATCGGATTGGAGCTTCGCAATTGAGCTGACGGGTGCACTGTTTTGAATCCTGCTTGCCAACTCTGGTAGAGAGGATTCACAGAGCGCTTTTTTAGGAGCCTCGTTAAAGGTGGTCTTTACCCTTGGTCGTGGCAATCATCATAGTATTAGCATTTTGCTCCAAATTGATAGATCATGGGATGAGTGCTTGAATCAAAATGTGCGCAAACAATTGAAAATGCGAGATTTTTCGTCGCGTCTGTTTAGCTTACCAAAAAAAAAATTCTAACAGATTTTGAAGAAGAAGTTGCTCTAGTTTTAGCTATTATTTTTTTGCAACACTGATTTAAACAGGTGATGCACGTTTTGTACGTTGTATCACTGTCAAACATATTAAGTTTGGTCTAAAATTGGAATCATGAATCATGAATCGTCTTTCAAATCAACAACGGTTGCAACTTATTGAATTTTATTATCAAAATGAGTGCTTTCTTGCGAAAGTTCATCGCGTGCTTCTTGTGTTTAGCGACAAAGTCCATTTTTGGCTTCAAATTGTCCATTTTGGAGTGAAGATTAACCAGAAACATTGCAAGAGCTGGCAAAGCATCCAAAAAAAGTCATAGTTTGGTGCGGTTTATGAGCTGGTGGTCATTGAACCGAACTTCTTTAAAGATGATGCGAATCGTAACATAACTGTGAATGGTGAGCGCTACTGTGAGATGATATCAAACTTTTTTTGCCCAAAATGCAAGAGATTCACTTGCATGACGTGTGGTTTTAATAAGACGGTGCCATATGCCGCACAGCACGCGTAACATGGACCTATTGAGAGGCGAGTTCGGGACCGGTCAATTGGCCGCCTAGATCGTGCGATTTGACGCCTTTAGATTTTTTTAGTGGGGCTATGTTAAATCTAATGGTCGCATTGGAGGACAACATTGAAACACTTATTCGTTAGTCACTGTCAACATTTGCATGAAATAATCTGCAAACATTAAATTATAACAAAAGGACAAAACGCAAACGGGATCATTGCATTGCGACTTGCGTCCAGCGCAAATATGTAAGCCTTTTTTTAATTTTTTTTGGCCATAAACGCTGGTTTTTTTTAAATGTATGCAATATTAATATTGACTTCGATGATCTGATATTGATGACGATAGAGAAAATGAAAACAAAATTAACGATAAAAAAAAAAACAATGTCATGTACAAAGCGGTGCTACCAATGTGAGTAAAGAGAGTAAAAGAGAGTAAAGATAAAAAAGTATTAATGAACATGGCCTTGACAGAAATTTTCCTCGGATATGTTCACAATTGTTGGGAACAAATTTTCTGTGGTCTACCATACTTGTATGTGTGGAATACAGATGTAAACGGAGACAAATTATTAAATAAATGATTAGTAGATGAGAAACGGTTACGTGAAAAAATATTTTAAGAAAAATTATAAAAAAAGAAATAAGTCGAAAAAAAACGTCAGGAAAGAAGAGTTAGAAGAAGGAACCCCCTTAGATGAGAAATTGTAAAATAAAAAAGTATAAGATGAAAAATCATAAGAAAAAAACTTTTAAATGAGGGAATATTAGATGGGAATGTTTGGGTGAAATATTTCTAGAATAGAAAATTGTAGGCAGGGAAGAGTAAGTGAAAAAAGTGGCAAGAAGAATAACTACCTTGGGAATTTTTAGGAGAGAACTTGTCAAAAAAGAAATAGTTAAATAAGGAATCGGTATGTTAGAAATGAAGAATAAAATGGTTGTTAAATGAGTAGCCTTCTAGTAAGTTTTCAGCCAGGCAGATCAGAATACGCATACCCGATAGTATTGGTTAAAAAAAAAGTCGGTCACATTCGATTTTTGCATCGATATTAGATGATTGAAGAAAATTATGGTGAGAGATAATTTTCAAATTCAATTAATAGACAACTAGTTGTACCGATTGGTAGAGAAACCAGTGTTTGCAAAATCAGACTTAAAAACGGTAACGTTCCTTTTTTTGTCAATAAACAGTCTCTGTAATATAAATAAGTTTGGATTCCTAATAATGCCAATGGGGCTTAAAATAGCACTGCAAGTCTTTCAAAGTTTTGCAAATGATATATTTTAGGACCTCATTAATTATTTTTGAGGAAGTATTCCGAAGATAAGTGGAAAATAAAATAAGCCTTAGAATAGACAAATTTTTGTTTCTACATACCAGTGTGAAATTCGTTAGGTATCAAGTTTCTAAGAAAGGACAAGAAGCAATTACAATTTTTTCAATTCCAAGTGAGCAGTTCCAAATTTTTTTAGATGTATAGAAGATGTATAAAAGATTTCTCAATATTAGAAAAACTCTAATAAAAACTTCTTATAAAATATGGGCATTTTAGGTGTCTTGAATTTTTAAAAGAAAGTTAGTCTTAGCTCCTGTATTAGCATTATACAATTATAAAGACAATAAACTGGGATGCATGTTCGATTGGTTTGGGAGCAGTCCCAAAGCAGAAAAAAGAAGACAGGAAAATGCAGCTGATGTTCTATATTTTAAAGAGATTTAGAAACGGAAGCAAAGTATTATAGCTTAAAGCTGAAGACTCTAACAAGATATTATGCACTGCACAAATTTAGGGTATACCTTCAGGGTAAACAAATCAATTTATATAGATTGCATTTCATTAGCCCTAACGCCAAACAAAGTTAGTATAAATTTTTGGATCTAAAGGATGAATTCGCGACTGCGATCATTAAAAAAAATGTTGTCGAAATAAAAATCCTCATATCCTTGGCCCTTCACTATAATTCTGCTTCTTTCATTTTATGTACAACGCTCCGTTAATACAAAATACGTCACTCGACTCATGGCGTCTCCATACCTTAATTTTACATTGATAAACCTTCAAGAACATTGCCCACCTAGCAATTCGTAACGAAAAGGCCTTTTTCTTCATTGTCAATACAAACGCATCAACAACAACAACACCGTCTTCCTAGCCTCCGCCACAGATCCTCAGGAAGCTTCAGCCATCATCCAGAGGCAACTGAATGCCCTCGGTCCATGGATGAAACGATGGAACATCGTGGTCAACGCCGAGAAATCTACACAAACAACCTTCGCACTACGCAGGGGAGAATGCCCCCCCGTCACACTCAACGGGGAAACCATCCCAACTAATAACACTCCCAAATATCTAGGGCTGACACTGGACCGTAGGCTCACATGGCGTCCGCACCTAATCAATAAGCGCAACCAGGCCAACCTACGGCTTAAGCAACTGCATTGGCTCCTGGAAAGGAGGTCCAAGCTCAAAGTAAAATTCAAGCTGCTTATTTATAAGGTAGTGCTTAAGCCAATCTGGACATATGGGATTCAGTTGTGGGGCACGGCAAGCTGTTCGAACCGCATCAAAATCCAGCGATTTCAGAATAAATGCCTGAGAATAGTTTCGAACGCCCATCCGTACCACGAAAACTCAATAATCCATAAAGAGCTTAGAATTAGATGTGTAGCAGAGGAGATCACCCGTCTCAGCGGAAGATACATAAAAAGACTGGATAACCACCCCAACCACCTGGCCATCAACTTAACTTCTTTCGTTGCAAGTGTTGCTTTTAATTGTTCAAATTCCATTTGCGGCAATTTTTCTTTCATAACAGATCTGATAATAGCTAACAATTAAAAAAAAATCCACAATTGTTCTTAACAATGTGATGTCCATTCCAGAATTTGTATTGATTTTTTGTCCGTGGGTAATGGAGAATTGGTTACTGCTTGCATTTTCCCATCACAGTCTCTATGATATATCCTAAAAAGCATACAATTCTTAACTTCTTTAATTCGTGGTTAATATCCTTGCTTAGGATAATAATGTAGTCCATAAAAAGCTTCTGTCTTCTCTTGGGCTACCTACCTTATCAATAAAATTATAAAAAACTGATATCGAGTTTTAGATTCTAAATGGAACATAAAGAAACTCGTACTGCTAGTTCTGTGGAACAAACAATGTACACTTCTGTTATCTCAATACCGGAAAATGGGACCTTTCCAAAATAGTTGACTCCGTACGGCTGGCTGAGCATCTGAGTCGAGTGCCAATATATATACCTATAATATATAAGTTAACTACAACAAATATAAAACAACATAAAACCATTACCTGGAACTACAAAAGCTAACTTATCAATAAATAATAAAAATTAAAGCTAATAACAATTTATTGTTATTTAACAACATTTAGCAAGAATTGCCTAAACAATAAATAACAAAATATTAAACAAGAACTGCAACATTGTAATACATTGTTCAGTTCAATAAACTAAAACATCCGCTTGTAACGTCAAAATTGCTCAAGTTAGTGCAAAAAACTAAAAGTTATTGTGCGACTCCACTGGCCCAAGAACGAAAATTCAGTTGTAATTCGAAGTGACTCTTTTCATTAAATTGAAAATTAAAAAAAAACCGAGGATTGGCAAAATTAAATTTTGCTGATTTATCGGTGGTCTTGTCAGGTACGCCCGCAGGACACCAAGTAGGAAGCAAACAGGACAACATCCAGACCATCAGAAAGAGTAGCCTCAACATATAAATAATGTAAGCAAGTTAATAAGTGAAAACAACAAAAACAAACAACTTTACTAAATTTAAATAAGCTTAAGAAAAAAAAAAGCGAAAGCGAGTGGTAAAAGGAAACAACAATGAAATAAAAATTAAAAAAAAAATAATTCAGAATTACTATAACAAAATAAAAAAGCAAAACAATAAGCGATCGATAAACAAATTTCACCATTCAGCTTGCAGCTGAATAAATAAAAAAAAATAAATAATTGCAAACGAGTGGTATAACAAATCCCAATCTTGCGAATCCTAACCAAATGACCCCCCAAGGTAGAAGGGTAAAACCAGGTACTGGTTTTCAATGTAAAATATTTTTCGTAATAAATCAAACATAAAAAGTTTTAATAAAAATTTTTATCATTGAACAAAATATTTAGAAAAAAATAATAATAATTCCAATTCCTTTTCGCACCAAACTTTCATAATAATTTTAAGGCAAACAAAAATTAATTAACCATAAAAAAAACATTTAATTTTAAGAGAATTTAGGTATCAAAACAAAATTTATTTTCCCAACATTGACAAATTATCTGACAAAAATTCAACCGTATGGCTAACCAAAATAATCTTATCAGGCCAGCCATTATAAATTTAGAACAGCCAGTTATACCAGTAGTAGGGAACATAGAACAGCAATTAATTGAAAAAAACTTACACCAAAGTCAAGGACAAGAATTACATCAGCAAACCAGTAAGATGGACCAAAAACAATTACGAGCTACTAAAAGCTAACCAACTTTGTAACGTAAAGCCCAAAATACACCACACGACTTTACAAACGCAGAAAACCAAGGCATTTTACCTTAATACCGAGCAAACTTAGCTGATCTTGATAAGATTCCGGATATCGTAAAAAGTCTTCGCGAATTTTCTGGCAATTCGGCCGAATTCAGTTCGTGGAAAAATGGCATTGATAGAATATTAAAAACATATGAATACACCATACGTACCGCAAAATATTTTGGAATTTTACATACTATTAGAAACAAAATTACCGGTAACGCAGACACAGCCCTCAAATCATACAATGTCCCCCTTAACTGAAATGCTATTTCCAAATGTCCTACACTACATTACGCTGACAAAAGAGATTTAGGTACACTTAAATATCAGATGACAACAATAACCCAAGCCGCCAATCAAACTGTTGAAGAATTTTACCAGGCAATATACAAACATTTATCCTGAATTTTAAATAAAATGGGCTGATTGGAATTATACGCCGAAACAGAACAACTTATGACCATGTTTTATAGGGATGGAGCATTAGACACCTTCGTTCAAGGACTTCGTGGAGACTTTGCACGACTCCTGGGCATAAAGGACCACTGACCTACCTTCAGCCCTCCATTAGTGCTTGAAATTAGAAAATCAAGCATACCAATCACGCGACAATCATGGGACAGCCTATTGCACATAGAAGTCTACCACCAAAGCCCATTACAGTTCCACAAAAAATTCAATTTCCACAAAAAATAAATTTCCAACAAAGACCAACGGTTCCACCAAGAAATCCTTATGTCATGATCAGACCCAATAACAACTTTAGACAGACAACAATGAGATCATTCTTTTCTCAGGCAGGAGAAAATACTAACCCACAGTTACCAATGTACCAACACCCACTACAACAATTACCATGACCATTGGCTGCCAAACCACAACCAAGACTAGAACCTAGGACGTTGATAGAAGTATTCAAACAAGAGAAAAAAATTATATGAATAGGACACCTCAGTTCGAAGCGGGAAAAAGACCGCCATCATTAAATACAACGCAAAACGACGCAAACAAAAGACAACGAAACTTTAACATTTAAAAAAGCACAGATAAACAAACAGAAACAGATTATTTGATCAGTACACTTGACGAATACAAACAGTTAATTTCAAGCCAAGATGAACAGCAACCTTGTGGAAAACTTGGAAGATTATACAGAACGCATTGAGGAAAGTGACAAGGAATATCAATACGACTACACTTATCTTCATTTTTTAGAGTAACCGACTCTTCATTACTCTATTTTCAATGCAAAGTGAGGAGTGGCAAACTGCTTAACATATTAAAAGATACCGGTTCAAATAGAAATTACATCCAGCCCAAATTCGTCCCCAATCCATTACAAAACAAAAATCCATTTCAAGCAGTCTCTGTAGGAGGCAACATTAAAACAAGTGAGAAAAGTTATCTTCGGCTTGCCGAAGATGGTATACCCTTGCAGATCTTTACAATGGCAGCTATTAATAAAGTGGTCCGATCCGGACTTTTGCAAATCGTGTATGGCTATGTCAAATGAATAAATGTTGAATTCGGTTGCAGTAGCTTGGAAAAGAAAAAATTTTTCCATACAAAGACTTAAAATCTGATTAATCGTTTGTATGGCAGCTATATGATATTGTGGTCCGATCCGACCGATTTTTAAACTTGACCTGCGCGCAACAAAAATAATGATTTGATAAAAATTTCAAAACGCTAGCTTCAACTGTCAATTTTTTGCATAGAAACAGACGGACAGACAGACAGACGGACATGGCTATATCGACTCGGCTGTTGATGCTGATCAAGAATATATATACTTTGTGGGGTCGGAGATGCTTCCTTTAATGCGTTACACATTTCTGGACAAAATTATAATACCCCTGCATGAGTGTCCCAATACAAGAAAATAAATTTGAATCAGTAAACCTAATAATTCCCAGAACAGAACACCTGACAGAATGTCAAAAAACGAAACTAAGCCAACTTTTAAAAAAATATCCCAATCTTTTTGCTGAGCCCAACGAAAAACTGACCAGAGTCAAAGCAGAAATCCGCACAAACACAGATATTCCGGATTATTCGAGATTTTACCCATTCCCATTTGCTTTAAAAGACGAAGTCAATAAAGAAATCAATGAACTTTTAGAAAATAAAATATTTCATCCGTCCCGTTCTCCCTACAATTCACCAGTGTGGATTGTACCCAAAAAAACTAGACGCCTCAAATGTAGCAGCAGTCCTTTCGTTGTTATTTTTGCTTGTTACTACGTTTCTACTTTAAATTTTTTTGGTAAAATCGCTCGAATAGCTTAGTGATATGCCCTTATTAATTCCGTAAAGTTGGTCTACCGTAATTAGTTACTGTAGAAATCCTGAAATTGAATTTATGTAGATATTGTTGGAAATGCTGCAAAAACCCACCCCACGCCGATGAACTATGGCGAAAAAGGATTCCGTTCGCTACCATTCCTAAGCCGACTTTCTGAATAAAAGAGAAGTCCCTATACCTACTGGTCGTATACCTGTATATTCGATGTACCTCCGGGCTTTTCCTCAAGGGCTCTTTAAGTATGTGTTGGCGCGCATCAAACACAAATCCATTAAATTCATTGAAATATCTACTATACTAGCACTTATTGTAAGAAATAATCTTAAGTTCCAGTCCGGATGCTATAAACGTACTTGAAGGCAACATTGTATCTTCTCGTACTACATTGGCTATTTTCTCCTGCCATCACTCTGGCAGTGCTCTTTTCTAGTTGTCCTAGTTGGTTAAACATCTATCGTTTCGGGTTAGACAATTCCATTCAATTTAGACAATACCATTCGATGTTTTTCAGCTGATAATACCGTCACCTCAAATTTATCTTTAAAGCTTTCTTCAATAATTTGCAATTCCAAGTAGATAGGTGGAGATCCACCGCCTCACTAAATAATTGCTTTCCATAAATAAAAAACTGCAATTGGCTTTATATCACCGTAAGCGCACATTCTTCTCCCGCTCTTCGACCCATTCATTAATGTCGGGTCAACCATTACACGAAATTTGCGACACACTTCCTTTTACATCCTTTTTTGTAAGCCATATCTTTTCCAAAGTAGGTCCCTCTGCTTGACGATCCTTCAACCCACCTTTGCCTTTCAAAAGTTTCACAAAATTACCTTCTCCTTCATTCCTGGAAATTACGGTTGCGGCTACAGTTACGGTTTGATTTATCGATATCCTTATTCAGAATTTCTTCCGCTGCTATTTCACTTTTTTCAGTTTAAAATCGAAAGTCTGCTAATACTCTTTTATATTTTTACTTAATTCTTTCTCAGTTGACTTCTTTCGCAAATTTGCCACAAGCAATCCCAAGCTGCTCCCCATCTACGTACGTGAAACAATGAGCCCCGATCTGTTAAACTCTTTTACCCGCCTCATCCGCATATTCTTTATGTAATGTCACTGACCAAGGACTATTTAAAAAAAAAAACTCCAGATTCTATATGAGGAGACCTTCCAATTGGTAACCAAATCATTACAAGCCAAACAAAAACAAAACAACAAAATGCTGCAACTAATAAGAGAAAGTTCGTGCTTTGAACTGGAACGCTTTTTGGTAAAAGGATCCATGAAAGTAGTTAAACGAAATTAAGTTTCACAGAGTATGTTTGAAGTTGAATTAACTTCCGAAACGAAGCAAGAGAGCAAGAGAAACTCATCTCACCCCATCTATAATCTGCAATACCTTCTACGTCGTAGAATACATATTAAAGAGTAACAAAAACGGGAGCTAATAAGTAACCAATATCACCTGATGGGTGATTCTGGGTTTCTTACAAACCTCTATTAAAATTTTGCGTCTGGAATTCAAATATAATATCCTAGCACAAGCTAGAAAAAATTGATGAAAGATGAAAATTGATATATGTTTTATATCAGAAACTCATATAACAAGCAAAATAGTTTCTTCAATAATAATATCTCGGCAGGAAGAACTACCTACTGCGCAACTGACCGCAACAAACAGTCATATTTAATTGACTATAAAGAGAAGGATTAATGGTAATGCCAAAGAAAGTGTATCTGAATTAGCATTCACCTCTTTGGGCACCCTCAGTTATTCAAAAGCACACAGTTCTTAACAACAAACAGAACGAATTGGCTTTAATAGGAAACGTAGATCAATTCCCAAATCAGCCTAATTCCTATATAAATCAACAGCACAGCACAGCATATTATACCACAGACCGCAACATCATCTTTGATCACCGATTTGAAAAAAGCATGGTACCATTGAACAATTCGAACGAATTACTTCGAAATCAAAACTTTATTGAAGCACTGTTATTTGACAGAGTACAGAAAGGTCTTATTTATAAGATTAAGATGATTCTTCCGCAAAACGTACACAAGCAAAAACTGAGTCTAAATGGTAAGGTAAGAGTTAATTAACTAAGGAACTTAGCACATAAAGAAGCGTCCTCGGACTTGACTTAATACATACATACAGTAGATATTCCCATCCACCACTAGCTTATGAATCCACGTTCTCTTGGAGCCAAATGCTAATACTAATATGATGACTGCTACGACTAAGGATAAAACTTCTTCTTGAACAATCTTCGAATCCTCAGTAACAGAGACGAACCAGACAACTAAAACCGATGCAACAACCGATGCACCGCGCTGCCAAATTATCAAGCGAAAGTCATGTGTGTTCCTACCCAATGTCAGGAAGAAGTCAAATCATTGTACCAAGACGCGTCATCCTAGCTATAGCGGCAGCTTAAACCACTTTGGGTTGCTTCCAACGTTCCCAGCTAATGAAGATTCTGACTATGGATTTGAAGAGCTGAGCGAGAAGCCCAGTACCAGCAATTGAGCACTTACTGCTGCGGCGAAGCATTAACAGCGCAAGGCTAAAAAACGCATCCCTGCCTTTGAAAAACATCACACAATTCGCAGATATAAACAAGGTCTCTGCTAAGGCATCGATGGGCGGGGTTATGAGGCTCTGCGCGGCAGACTTTCCGCCGCATAGTCAGCTGGCTCGAGGACGAAAAGCTAGAGTTTCACTGGTACCAGCTGAAGGAAGTCAAGCTATTCAGAGTGTGCGATAACGACTTGCACCACAGCGTACTGTGTCCAATGATATCGCCAGACCAATGACTGGAAAGATTCGGCCACAAGGTGCTAGATGTATATACGCCGAAGAGGCGAAATGAGCCAGGTATTCCAGAAGCCAATCCCATCAACCTATTCTTTCTGAACATCACCGCTGCAGCGAACATGAAGAAAATTTTGACCCTCAAGGATCTATGCCATATTGAGTCCCATCGCAAGCGAAATGCTACAATCCAATGACAACGATTCCAGCAATTTGGTCACACGGCCAAATACTGCCGCACTGCGCACATATGCCTAAAATGTGCCGGCGAACATCCAGCCAAAGACTGTACTTGACCCCTAAACGAGCCATTCATTTGCTGCAGTTGTGGTGAACAGCATCCACAGCTACAGTATGTACAGGTTGACATAACAGCTACAGCATATCACAAGGTTGAGCGGCTAATTACCAGACGCACTAACATGGAATGATTCCAAGAGCACCTCGTGTCGCACTGAACCTTGACACGGCGATGAATTCCGAGAGGCACATATTAAAAACAATTATCTCTCTCACCCACAAAATCAAGGCAGCAGGTTAAATTAGCCACTAACACGTCTCATTGCTGAGAAGAGACGCTGACGCTCTAGATGGATAAGGTCTCATGAGGCAGATTGGAATAGACGAAGGGTTTGCTCCATCGCGCTTTGGTTGAACATAAATCAGCACGGAATATGCCTCATGGAGCGGTTTTGCAATAAAAAACGGTTAGGTTCACGGTTAGAGTCTTGAGGGTAGAGGACAGATGCGAAGAAAAAGCGGTCGTTTTTTTGCTATCCGTTTTGAGCCCCTGTGAATAAGATCGGGTCATTGAAATAACGGATGTCTTTTAATACCTCTAGTTAGTCTGCATATTGAAAAGTCACTGTTATTATTTGGGCCAGCACCCTCCAGCAAGGTATCTAGATTTACATGTACTTGTCGGTTCTTGCGGTGAATCTTCAGTGCTCCTTCTTAACGCTAGTATCTCCTGTTTCGATATACTTATAAGTTAACAATAATAAAGTTAGCAATAAGAAAAAGTCAAAATATTACGGGCCCCAATGCACCCCAATATGATAACTCCAGGACTGCCTAAATTCGTACACACGACGGGCCACCAACATCAGACTATATAAGCGATTCCGTTATACCCCCAGCGCATGTAAATTTTAGAAGATCGACATCTGGTAATTGACAAAACATAAGACCATGTAAGCCACCAATGAGAAGCTGCAAAGACGACGTTGATCCGCTGACAAAAAAAGCAGCGAGCAAACTCATGGTCTACTAAGACTTACAGCACGATTGGGACAGTTTAGTTAGTTCAGTTGCAAGTTAAATTTTAAAATAATAAAGACCATGTCATCAAATATTTTTCAATTATCCTTTAAAGGATAACTTAATTGGAGCCAAGCAGGGACCGGTACGCGTAAACGATACAACAAAACGTCTTGTAAGTTCGCGTCTTGCAACAATTTGCAGCAACTGGCCTATCGCGAGTGATAAGAACGTGCAACTCCGAATAAAAAAAACCCAATTTCCGTCGTTCAAATTAATTCAATGGCAAATCAAATTTTCTCATACAATTAAAGGTAGACTCCAAATAGTGTTGGCAGGGCCGCAGGACACCCTTTCAATTTTGTACGCAGGACCGCAGGACCCTCAGAAGTTAACGAAATAAACAGGATGAATTCCGGATCGTCGGAGGGAGGAGCCACATCAAAGAAACCAAGTATAGTATGGTAAGATTAAACCAATAAAATTTAAAGAAAATTCTAAAACTAACAAAACATAATACACTGAAGAAATTTATGTAAAAAATTGTAAAATTATTAATTAAACAAAAAGATCACAACGGTGATTTATAATTCTATAATTCCCAAGGGACCCTTTAAAGTAAAAGAAAAAATACCAGACACTGGTTTGAAACAAAAGAGAAAAAAAAACATATTTATACATATTCAATTTGTTATAAATATACATATTGCTAATAGGCAGCGCACTCTTATACGCATTCTTATACGCACTCTTCATTAAACTTATACATGTATATATCGTATGTCAAAGTTTGATTATGAGTTGCTACCATCGTGCTCAGCATTTAGTTCTGCTCGTAACTGGTCCAGCACAAGACTGACTGGACTACATCAAGCTACTACTTATCTACTTTCTGAATAATTTATCCTCTCTTTGACTTTTCCTCTCTTGCCTTACTGCAAATCGTCCAAATAAACACAGTGTCTCAACACACTATTAATTTCGTTCTGCCACATATACATATTTGTAAGCGCCTTGCATGTCCCAACATTTAGGTAAGTCAGTCGTGGTTGAACGATCAGTACAAGAACACCATATAATGAATTCATCTGGTTATGCCCAGGGAGCTTAACAATTATAATTGTGCGCGAAGTTTTTTTATTTTTATTTTTTTTTATTTATTAAGGCAACCGGGGTCACCAGCGACTTTTTTAGAGATCGTGTTATTAGGTCCCTCGGCTGGCACCTTTTCAGCCTCCTTAGCAACGTCCCAGTGGCAAGTCGTTGTGCCAGTCTGTTCCTGTGCCCCTGTAGTCTTTTATTGTAGTGGCTGGAGTGGTTATTAATCTCGTCAAAGACTGTGACCAGCTTAAGATCTTTGTGCAAATGTACCACTCGCATCCGGTGATCAATCTGAGTGTTTTGTTTTGGCCGCCTGTACTCTTTTGATTTGGAAAATCACAAGCTAATCCACAAATTTGGCACCCATACCTCAAAATCGGCTCGACAATTTGCTTGTAGATGGTCACCTTATTATCCAATGACAGTTTGCTTCTTGAACTTAACAGCCAAAAATGTTTGTTCATTGCATTCGTATGCGGGTTCTAATGGCGGTGATGTGCTTGGCGAAGGTGAGTCTGCGATCCAATGTAAGACCAAGGTATTTAGTTGAATTGGTCTGTAGGACAGGCCTTTCTTCTAAGTCGATAGCAGGCGGGGTTTTCCTTAATAAGAAATAAAAACATTTGCGAATTTATCGCTATTTATGCCGATGTTCCAATGCTTCGCCCATTGCGCGAACGTTGTGGCAAATTGCTGGATTCCATCAGCCGCAGAGGCTTCACAGCTTGATCTGTGGGTGATACAGATGTCGTCAGCAAACGTGGCCAGCATGATAGACGGATTGTCTGGTTGCGGTATATCACTACTGTAAAGGCTGTACAGGAGCGGCCCCAGGACACTACCATGTGGGACACCAGCCTTTGCTTCGTATTTGGCAGAGATGGTCGAATGGAACCGAATCGCGAACTGCCTTCCCTCAAGGTATGACCTCAGTAGGTGGAAATATGGGGCAGGTAGTCTCTCCTTTATTTTAACCAGTAGACCTGTATGCCATACTCGGTCGAACGCCTCCTTGATGTCCAAGAAGAGGGCATTGCAGAATTGTATCCGGTCAAATGCCGTCAGTACTTGCTCAACAAGCCGATGAAGTTGCTCCACCGTACCATGACCAGCTCGGAACCCGAACTGGTGCCCAGGAGTAATCCCCTGAATGTCCATAATCCTAACAATCCGGGCAGCAATCAGTTTCTCAAAAACCTTCGAAATCGAAGGGAGGACACTGATCGGCAAAATAGGACGCGCGGTCCATCGCCGACTTGCTCATAGTTATTAATGCGAGCCTCAAGTGTGCAGGGAAGCATTGCAATCTCATTATGGCGTTAAACAACAACGCTATGTAGACAGCCTGGCATGCGTCTCGCTGACTTGCTCCGAGCTCACTAGCTGAAATGGCTGAAAACGTTTAGCCAGGTGCCCAGCAAAAACCTCGGCTTGCAAGTCCGTCCGACACCATGTCCCGTTGCTGTCTAGAAGCGGCGCCTTCATGGTGCAACTCCTTTTGATGACGCGTGTGGCCTTCCAAAGTGAGTGCGTCGCGTCATTATCAGTTCCAGTGTTCGACAGTCTTGCATTGAACCATCCAGCTTTGTGATCTGCCAGTGCCCGTAGAAGTTCGCTCCGTGCTCCATCCCACGCTGTTTTTTCCAGGGGGTATCAAGACCTCATCCACCTTGTGCGTAGGTGTCTCTTTTCACGGATTAGAAGCTAGATCTCGTTGGTGATCGGGATACCTGATGCTGCGGGCTTCCGGGGCAGAATGTCTGCTGCCATTTTTTCAGATGTCTTGACTTTGCTGGTGACGAATTCAACGGCGTCTTCCAAGTCATCCCCAGAGTTGATCTCAATATCGAGGTGCAGAGATCTCTCAAGTTGTCCTTTGAAGAGTCCAAGTTTGCTTCCCTTGGTTATCAGCCTTTCCGACGTCATGTACGCCATAGCGGCTCCGTCCAGCGTGATTAATAGCGGTAGGTGGTCGGAGCTGAGCTCAACGACAGACCGTATATCAACGTGGATCCCAGGATACCCCTTGTCAGGGCCAAATCGATGAAGCCAGGAGAGCCTCAGTTGCCAGGCGGGTGCCGTGTGGGACCTGTGGCAAGACAGTTCACCTCAGTGCTCAGGGCAAAATTCGCTAGCGCACGACCTCGTTGGTTACACCCCAGAGCCAGTGGGACGTGTTCCACTCACCCGCCACAATATACCTCCTGCAGTTATGGTCCAGGAAGTCGGTAAACTCCTCCGTAGTCCATGCAAATCTCGGTGGGCAGTAGACTGCTCCAAAGTTAATGGTGCCGAGTACTAATTGTATGACTGCAGACGCAAGTTGCACCTTGTCGGCAGTAATTGGGGTTAGCGGGAAGTGAACTAGGCTGGACTTAACCAGGATGCCTGCTTCTCCTGTTGCGTTGCCATCGCTTGGGTCGTTTGCGGGATAGGCATCAAAGCCGTACAGCCTAGGCGCGCCTGTCCCTCGGCAGTGAGTCTCGCTAAGCAGCAGTATGTCGATTTATTCTCGCCGCACCAGACAATCTAGTTCAGACAACTTAGTGGACACACCATTGGCGTTCCACACTAAAATGCGCAGTGGCATTATTTTGAGGCTTGCTGCACTTGACGAGCAGAGAGTAACCTGATAATTTTCCCCTGCTTTTGTGTCTGTTCCTGCTGCTTCTGCAACATCAATAATATTTCCATCTGTTTGTCTTGGATAGAGCGTAGATCGTTGAGCGTTTTCAGTATTTACTCTATTGTGTTGCCGCTTGCCATTGGATGCTGATCTGGATCGCGACGACTTCTTGATCGAGTGCGGCTTTTTTTCATGACGCTGACGTGCCAGATTCTGGTTTGCTCCGTGGTTCTGCCTCTTGTTATGTCCGCGTAAGAGACACTACCCCTGGTGATGGCCACCTGGCCGCTGGGGGCAAGTTGGGGCACCAGACGCTGCACCCATGCCGCGCTTGGGCCTGGAGCGTTGTAGAAATTTCTTTTTTTTTTTTTTTTACAATTTTATTTTATTTGCTGGATCTTCTCTTCTTAATAGAGACTAACAACAAGTTTTAAAATCTTAGACTAATATTATAACTAAGAATCCATTTTTAGCGATGGGTTTAGTTTTAAGCACGGCTCTAATTATATCGGAACTAAGCGAGTGGATGATCGGCATGTTGAAGTTTACTCCAACTGGAAGTTCTGGTTAGCGAGCGTTTGGTGCTTGGTGTTTTGCTTTTTGATGGAAAATTTCGTCAGAAACGGTGTTGATATTTAAATCTCGATGAATATTTGCGTTCCTTATATACCAAGGAGCACCAGTGATGAGTCTAAGTGTCTTAGATTGAACTCTTTGAATTACTTCGATGTTACTACGACTGGCATTTCTCCAAAGTTAAGAGCCGTATTTCCATATTGGCTTGATCACGGTGTTATGGAGAAGTATTTTGTATTCAAGGCAAAGAGGGGATTGAGAGTTGATTAGCCAATGGAGCTTGTTGGTCTTTAACTTTAGTTGGGTTTTTTTGGCTGCTATGTGTGAGCGCCAGGTAAGTCTCCTGTCAAGATGGATACCGAAATATGTGACGGGGGATTCGTGCTCCGTTTAGAGTAAGGTGGGGACAGGTTTGTCTGTTTAGTGTTACGTCTTTACATTGACTTTCATTTACTTTAATGCTCCAGTTAGCTAACCATTTTTCAAGAGATTCCAAATGATTTTGTAGAATAACAGTTGCTCTAAGGGGATATTTACTCCGGCTAAGAATGGCAGTGCCATCTGCAAAAGTTGAAGTGGTAAGTTGAATGTTTGTCGGAATGTCCGAAATGTATAGTGTATATAGAATGGGACCGAGAACGCTTCCTTGAGGGACTCCAGCTTTGATTTCACGCTCAGCAGATGTTGAGGCGCTGCATCTTACGGAGGATAATCTTTTATGTAGATAGGATTCGAGGAGTTTGTGCATACTATTGAGGAGTAAAGTTTTGATCCTGTACATGAGTCAAACGCTTTGGCAATATCAAGAAGTATAGCAGAGCAATATTCTCGTTGTTCAAACGCAGAGAATATTTCCGTGGTGATCAGTGTACCTGTTCTATTGTACCATGTTTTTCTCGGAACCCAAATTGATGAATTGGGGTTATGTTATTTATACTAAGATGGGGACTGATGTGCGATAAGATGAGTTTTTCGAATAGTTTTGATAAGCAGGACAGAAGACTTATTGGTCTATATAAAGATGCTTGTGTTTTGTCTTTACCAGGTTTTGGAATCATAACTATAGTTATACTATACTTTTTCCATCTTTGAGGAAAATAACCATATTTAGTCATTGTGTTGAAAAGCGTGCATAAATGATTTACAGCACAACTCGGTAGTTCTATGATCATTGTTGGAGTAGTTCTATCGTGGCGCGGGCGTAGTATGTGTTATGTCAGAGCTTGAGAATTCCGGAAGCTCAAATAAATTGGTCGCAGGATTTTTTTGGAAGACTTCTTGGAGGTCTGTTGCAAACACGTTCGCCTTTTCGGAGTCACTTCTAGCCCATCTTCCTGTAGGACTTCGGATAGGGCTGTCTGTTTCAATAGGGACACTGAGACTGCGCGCTTTCCAGAGTGGGTTTTTGGCACATGTTGGAGAGAGTTATTCGATGTATTGGTGTTGTACAAGATTTTCTTCTTGTTTCAGTACTCTAGAGGGTTTTCGAGTTGCAGCTTTTAATTTCTCTTTGCTTGCTGGTGATCTGTTTTTTTTGCCACTCTCGTCGTAAAGGTCTTTTTTCTAAAAGAATCTGTTGAATTTGCCTATTTGTACGGTACTGATGTATTACTTTTGGTTTCATTTGAGGTTTAGATACGCGTGCAGCAGTGGTGAGAATAAATTCAAAGGAATTTACAGAATTATCAATGTCAGTCGTGGTGCAGTGTTGGGCTTAGCTCAATGTGTGAGCTTACATATTTTTTTTAGAGAAGCCAGTTTGTTTGGTTGGATGCAATAATATCAGGCAGTTCCAACGTTGGTGGTTGTTCGAACAGTTGAAGAAGGATAGGAGAGTGGTCCGAGGACAAGTCAGCTATTGCTTCTATCCGTGTTAGTTGTTTTGGTATGTTTCGGGTTATAGAAAAGTCTATAAGATCCGGTTTTTTGTTTGGATCAGCTGGCCAATATGTAGGCCTACTCGGAGATATGAGGTCAAGTTTATTCGATCTTGTGATTAAAGCTTTGTATAATTGCCTTCCTTTTGGGTTTGTAAGACGGGAGCCCCAGTGCGTGTGTTTGGCATTATAATCACCTGCTGATATGAAATGGGCACCTAGTTGGTTGAAATATTCCATGAAGTCTCCCTCCGAAATAGAAAACCGTGGTGGGCAGTATATTGAAGCAACACTAAGACTGCGGAAAACACTTTCTGTGAAACGCCGTTAGCATTCCAGAAACATATCTTTAAAATACCATTTATGGTTAGGAGTGTTGGGATGCAAGCATTTCCATGAGTATGTTTTGATTTCGCATGAGGTCTTGTATTGTAGATTGCATAAACTGCATAAATTCCATCATGCTTTTATGAAGTGAACTAATTAGTGATTCAATCCCAATTAATGGCTGTTTTAAGATGTGGTGTTTCTCTGATGTTGATTGGGCAGCTGGTGTTTGGGAGATGGCCGACTTAGAAGCTAGCTTAACTATGCCTGATGTCAAGGCATTTGCAAATGATACTCCTGGAATTGTGCATACAGGTTCAAAGGAGGACCTAGTTGCTTTGGTGAAAAAGACTCCCGGTGTTGATTGAGATGTAGTTACAGAGTTCTGTTTGGGGAATGGTTGCTTAGAAACGCGACTTTTGAGGTCTTTGTAGACTGGACACCCTCTGAAGTTTGCTGTGTGGTTTCCACCACAGTTACCGCATTTCCTTAGATTAGGGTCGTTTTTATTATTTGGACAGATGCCAGAGTCGTGCAAGTCTCCGCAACCTACGCACACTGGGCGTAGTGTATAGTAGGTTCTAGTGTGGCCATACTCCTGGCAATTCATGCATTTTACAGGAGCATTACGTTTATGTGGCTCCTCCACTGTTATTCTGCGGTGGAGTAGATACTGGAGTTTATAGATTGGATGGACGGAATTTTTGTTTTTGGGTTTGTTTTCGGGGCTTAATTCCACTTTGAAAAGAGGCTGTGGTATCTTAGCTCTATTTATAGTATTGATAGCCGATTTCACCTCAAATCCTTTCTCTTGTAGAGCAAAGATGATTTCTGCAGTTGACACAGTTGGTTCGATGCCTGTGATTATCACCTGAAGACCCTTACTGCTCTTTAATTGGTAGGTATAGTAATTTTTCTTTATAGCTCTTAGGTCTTTTTCAACGGTGCGGTAGTTATTTTCATTGTTAACTTGAAGCTTCACTTCGCGTATATTGCCCTTATTTATATGGGTCACATAAAAGTTGTTGGTGCCTATTACCTCCGTAAGTCGTTCGACGATCGAAGAACAATTTGAGTCTCTTATGTAGATGGGAGGGGGTTTGGGCTTTGCAGATTCTGTGGCCACTTCTTCGGATTCGTCTTCAAGGTGTTCGCCTAAAATTTTGAATCTATTATCGTTTGAAATGTTTTCTTGATTTGATTTTGATTCGGAGGTTTTATTTGGCTTTAATTATTGCCCAACTTTTTATTGTGCTGGCTTAATTTGCGCTTGGTAACTTGTATGTATCGATCCATTCCGGTCTGTATAGTTGGACGTGAGTTTAAAATTGAGGTAGGTTGTTTAGGTAATTGACTCGGAAACTGCTGACTTTGCAGTATTGGCCGGTCGGGCATAGCAGCAGTGGTCATTGACGTTGCCGTTGATGTTGTTGTTGCAGTCACTGTGGACTGAGACAGGGAGAACGAAGGTTGCGTAGTTGTTGTTGATGTTGTTGGCAGAGAGAATGCCGCGCATTCTACACTCCAACTTTCTTTTGAGCCCAGGGGAGCGGGAGAAATAGATCGATCGCTTGCATTGCTTGTTGTTGCTGTTGGGGAAATTATTGACAGGTAGGCATTATTGCGAGGCACTGAGAGACGACGCTCGTCTTGCTCTCTTTTCCGTTGCATTCTGATTTCGTCTTGAATATTTTTGTTGTTGGCACTTTTACCGATTGCTTTTTTATTATTATACGTTGGCATTATTGACTTTATGTTTTTCTTAGATTACTTAATAGAAGTAATACAAGGTTTTGTGTGCTTGCACATTGCACACAGTAGCGTCTTTTCGCTTAGTGGTGGTACCACTTTATATGTTTTTATGTAGAGTTTTACACTGTTTAGATTGTTAAATTCACGGAACACAATTGTGAGACGTCCGCACTCGCGAACGGTCTTGGCAATCAATCTTGGCGTTGTAGAAATGCCTGGAACTTGGCACATCCTGAGTAGTTTGCAGGGTGCTGCTCTCCACAGTTGTAGCACGAACATAGTTCATTTCGAGGCCGAGTGCAGCTGCTTTCGGGGTGTTTACACAGACGTGTGGTTTTTCGGCAGTATTTGGCCGAGTGGCCAAGTTGCTGGCATCGGTGACACTGCACAACAGATGTTCTTTTCCGGAGAGATTCGACTGCAACCCTTATGTGGCACAGTGTCTTGACATTTAATACGTCCTTGTTATTTGACGCAGTGGCAATATTAACAAAGAACATGTTAATCGGTCTCGCTTCGGGGCAGCCTGGTTTGCTGCGGCTCTGGGGCGTGTGTGCGTTTAACATCTTTTGGCGAAGCTTTGCCAGCTCTGCATTGATGTGGCTGTGAAGAGTGCTATGGTGAAGCCCTTTTATGCATATCCGGAATGGCCTATCTTCCCTTAATTGATAGCAGTGGTATTCATAGTGCTCGTCATCAAGCCACTTGACAATAGAGCGGAAGGTGTTGGCGTGGGCCGCGTAAAGGCACATAAATCCACCCATGGAGGCCCGAAACTCCACCTTATTTACGTCAGTGATCGTCGTAACGATTTGCATCAGAATATTGACGTCGAAGATGCCTTCAACAACGATGGGTGGAGGCTTGGGAGGGGCTTTGCCAACAGTACGCTTTGTCGCAGCTCTGGCGGCTTGTTGGCTAGTTCTAGGCTGATCACTTATTTCTTCAGCATTGCTCTCGCTATCCATTTCCGTGGTAAGTTAGGTGAGTAGTTGGAATTTGTTAGTGTTACCACTGTACTTATGTTGATTTACCGAGTTTTCGTCTAGATGCGCTTTTTTCCTAACTAATTTAGGAGAGGTACCTGGATCTATCCTACGCTTGGTCTTTTGGAAGCGCTGCGCAGACTCCAAGGCGAGCGCCGTGGCTTGGTAGTTGTCATGTTTAAAGGGCTCAAGGCCCTTTGTGCAGAGCCACGTCCAGATTTCATTGCCGCCGCCATAATTTCGGTTGGCCTAACTTCTTCGGCTTCTTCTGTCCTAGCGGAGTCTGCTTTGTACGTTTTTCATATTAATCCAGATTTCAGCGAACACTTGAAAGTATGCAATGGAAATCAGGAGACAGGTTGCCAAGGTCCTAGCCACGACTTGACCTTGGCTTAATAAGAGCTTATGAGTAAACAGATGTTTTGTTTGCTCTAGCCGGCATGTGAATGCCATATGCAAGTTAACCATATGCAATTCACATGTATGTTAGGTATGCAGTAGATCAAAATTTGAAGAGCTGCGTTGAAAAGGAGTGTCGAAGTAAAGAAGTGAGTACTGCAACCAGGGGCCTACAAAATTACGTAACGGCTTTTGAAAAGTAGGCAATGGAATGGAATATAGGAATTAATTGCAGCAAATGTGCTTGAGTAACATTCGCCAAAGGCATTTGAATTGCCCAGGAATTACAATACTTGGCTCCACACTTCAACACAAAACCCACTTCAAATGCCTTGGTGTGATTTTGAACAGAGGATTAACGTTCCAAAGGCACAAAAAAAATGTCATGGCTCCTTTCGCCGAGAAACAAACTTTCCTTGACAAATAAAGTCCGCCTCTATAAATCCATTTTGAGCCCAATTTAGAAGTATGGTATCGATGTATACGGAATAACATGTAAATTAAACCTAAACAAAATAAGAGTTGCGCAAAGCAAGATAATCAGATCTATTTGTAACGCCCCCTGGTACATGAGAACAAAAGACATAGAGAGGGACCTTAACAAAGCCAAGATAGGCGATGTATGCAGGACACACGCGGAAAGATACTTACGACGTCTTGGCCTCCACCCCCACACATTGGCGAGAAGGCTTACCCACCCCCACGAAAAAGAAGACTCAAGAATTATTAACCCCCAGATCTTCCTTACAGATTTTTTATAAAAAAATATTTGTATTGTAAAATAATTGAATAGTAAAGTGTAATGTAAATGTTTATACTAATTTACTAGATGTGCAGTATGTATTAACATACCTTTGAGTAATCAATTTTTTATGTACAACCTGTAAAGCTGCCACATATAATGCCTTACATTGGGGGGCTCGTCCCGGTCTAAAGCCTTACATCTGAGGCTCTTTTGGCTGGAAGCATTTCGCGAGTGCAGACGTTTCACAATTGTGCTCCGTGAATTTAACAATCTTAACAGTGTAAAACTCAACATTAAAGCATATAAAGTGGTACCACCACTAAGCGAAAAGACGCTACTGTGTGCAATGTGCAAGCACACGAAACCTTGTGTTACTTCTATTAAGTAATCTAAGAAAAACATAAAGTCAACAATGCCAACGTATAATAATAAAAAAGCAATCGGTAAAAGTGCCAACAACAAAAATATTCAAGACGAAATCAGAATTCAACGGAAAAGAGAGCAAGACGAGCGTCGTCTCTCAGTGCCTCGCAATAATGCCTACCTGTCAATAATTTCCCCAACAGCAACAACAAGCAATGCAAGCGATCGATCTATTTCTCCCGCTCCCCTGGGCTCAAAAGAAAGTTGGTGTGTAGAATGCGCGGCATTCTCTCTGCCAACAACATCAACAACAACTACGCAACCTTCGTTCTCCCTGTCTCAGTCCACAGTGACTGCAACAACAACATCAACGGCAACGTCAATGACCACTGCTGCTATGCCCGACCGGCCAATACTGCAAAGTCAGCAGTTTCCGAGTCAATTACCTAAACAACCTACCTCAATTTTAAACTCACGTCCAACTATACAGACCGGAATGGATCGATACATACAAGTTACCAAGCGCAAATTAAGCCAGCACAATAAAAAGTTGGGCAATAATTAAAGCCAAATAAAACCTCCGAATCAAAATCAAATCAAGAAAACATTTCAAACGATAATAGATTCAAAATTTTAGGCGAACACCTTGAAGACGAATCCGAAGAAGTGGCCACAGAATCTGCAAAGCCCAAACCCCCTCCCATCTACATAAGAGACTCAAATTGTTCTTCGATCGTCGAACGACTTACGGAGGTAATAGGCACCAACAACTTTTATGTGACCCATATAAATAAGGGCAATATACGCGAAGTCAAGCTTCAAGTTAACAATGAAAATAACTATCGCACCGTTGAGAAAGACCTAAGAGCTATAAAGAAAAATTACTATACCTACCAATTAAAGATCAGTAAGGGTCTTCAAGTGATAATCACAGGCATCGAACCAACTGTGTCAACTGCAGAAATCATCTTTGCTCTACAAGAGAAAGGATTTGAGGTGAAATCGGCTATCAATACTATAAATAGAGCTAAGATACCACAGCCTCTTTTCAAAGTGGAATTAAGCCCCGAAAACAAACCCAAAAACAAAAATTCCGTCCATCCAATCTATAAACTCCAGTATCTACTCCACCGCAGAATAACAGTGGAGGAGCCACATAAATGTAATGCTCCTGTAAAATGCATGAATTGCCAGGAGTATGGCCACACTAGAACCTACTATACACTACGCCCAGTGTGCGTAGGTTGCGGAGACTTGCACGACTCTGGCATCTGTCCAAATAATAAAAACGACCCTAATCTAAGGAAATGCGGTAACTGTGGTGGAAACCACACAGCAAACTTCAGAGGGTGTCCAGTCTACAAAGACCTCAAAAGTCGCGTTTCTAAGCAACCATTCCCCAAACAGAACTCTGTAACTACATCTCAATCAACACCGGGAGTCTTTTTCACCAAAGCAACTAGGTCCTCCTTTGAACCTGTATGCACAATTCCAGGAGTATCATTTGAAAATGCCTTGACATCAGGCATAGTTAAGCCAGCTTCTAAGTCGGCAATCTCCCAAACACCAGCTGCCCAATCAACATCAGAGAAACACCACATCTTAAAACAGCCATTAACTGGAATTGAATCACTAATTAGTTCACTTCATAAAAGTATGATGGAATTTATGCAGTTTATGCAATCTACAATACAAGACCTCATGCGAAATCAAAACATACTCATGGAAATGCTTACATCCCAACACTCCAAACCATAAATGGCTATTTTAAAGATATGTTTCTGGAATGCTAACGGCGTTTCACAGCACAAAAACGAACTTATTCAATTCCTAAAGGAACACGACATTGATATAATGTTAATCTCCGAAACCCATCTCACAAATAAAAATAACTTCTTTCTTAGTGAGTACACTTTTTACTCAACGAATCATCCAGACGACAAAGCTCATGGGGGAACAGGCATCCTTATCAAGAGACGCATCAAGCACCATAAATTGCAGCCATTCGCAATCAATTACTTGCAAGCTACGTCAATAAGTATTAAAGTGTCTTTCGGCAGTCTTAGTATTGCCTCAATAAACTGCCCACCACGGTTTTCTATTTCGGAAGAAGACTTCATGGAATATTTCAACCAACTAGGTGCCCATTTCATATCAGCAGGCGATTATAATGCCAAACACACGCACTGGGGCTCCCGTCTTACAAACCCAAAAGGAAGGCAATTATACAAAGCTTTAACCACAAGATCGAATAAACTTGACTTCATATCTCCGGGTAGGCCTACATAATGGCCAGCTGATCCAAACAAAAAACCGGATCTTATAGACTTTGCTATAACCCGAAACATACCAAAACAACTAACGCGGATAGAAGCAATAGCCGACTTGTTCTCGGACCACTCTCCTATCCTTCTTCAACTGTTCGAACAACCACCAACGTTGGAACTGCCTGATATTATTGCATCCAACCAAACAAACTGGCTTCTCTAAAAAAAATATGTAAGCTCACACATTGAGCTAAGCCCAACACTGCACCACGACTGACATTGATAATTCTGTAAATTCCTTTGAATTTATTCTCACCACTGCTGCACGCGTATCTAAACCTCAAATGAAACCAAAAGTAATACATCAGTACCGTACAAATAGGCAAATTCAACAGCTTCTTTAGAAAAAGAAATTTACGACGAGAGTGGCAAAAAAACAGATCACCAGCAAGCAAAGAGAAATTAAAAGCTGCAACTCGAAAACCCTCTAGAGTACTGAAACAAGAAGAAAATCTTGTACAACACCAATACATCGAATAACTCTCTCCAACATGTGCCAAAAACCCACTCTGGAAAGCGCGCAGTCTCAGTGTCCCTATTGAAACAGACAGCCCTATCCGAAGTCTTACAGGAAGATGAGCTAGAAGTGACTCCGAAAAGGCGAACGTGTTTGCAACACACCTCCAAGAAGTCTTCCAAAAAAATCCTGCGACCAATTTATTTGAGCTTCCGGAATTCTCAAGCTCTGACATACACTACAGCTCTAATACACACTACGCCCCTGAAATTCCGATCAAGCGAAATTACTCAAATAATCAAAGAGCAATTAAATCCGAACAAAGAACCGGGCCACGATAGAATTACTCCAAAAATGATCATAGAACTACCGAGCTGTGCTGTAAATCATTTATGCACGCTTTTCAACGCAATGACTAAATATGGTTATTTTTCTCAAAGATGGAAAAAGTCAACTATAGTTATGATTCCAAAACCTGGTAAAGACAAAACACAAGCATCTTCATAAAGACCAATAAGACTTCTGTCCTGCTTATCAAAACTATTCGAAAAACTCATCTTATCGCACATCAGTCCCCATCTTAGTATAAATAACATAATCCCAATGCATCAATTTGGGTTCCCAGAAAAACATGGTACAATAGAACAGGTAAACCGTATCACCACGGAAATACGCTCTGCGTTTGAACAACGAAAATACTGTTCTGCTTTATTTCTTAATATTGCCCAAGCGTTTGACAGGGTGTGGCTCGATGGACTCATGTACAAGATCAAAACATTACTCCCCAATAGTATGCACAAACTCCTCGAATCCTATCTGCATAAAAGATTATTCTCCGTAAGATGCAGCGCCTCAACATCTGCTGAGCGTGAAATCAAATCAAAGCTGGAGTCCCTCAAGGAAGCGTTCTCGGTCCCATTCTATATACACTATACATTTCGGACATTCCGACAAACATTCAACTTACTACTTCAACTTTTGCAGATGACACTGCCATTCTTAGCCGGAGTGAATGTCCCCTTAGAGCAACTGTTATTCTACAAAATCATTTGGAATCTCTTAAAAAATGGTTAGCTAACTGGAGAATTGATGTAAATGAAAGTAAATGTAAACACGTAACATACACACTGAACAGACAAACCTGTCCCCACCTTACTCTAAACGGAGCACGAATCCCGCAGTCAAACACCGTCACATACTTGGGTATCCATCTTGACAGGAGACTCACCTGGCGCTCACACATAGCAGCCAAAAAATTGCAACTAAAGTTGGAGACCAACAAGCTCCATTGGCTAATCAACCCTCAATCCCCTCTTTGCGTTGAATACAAAATACTTATCTATAACACCGTGATCAAGCCAATATGGAAATACGGCTCTGAACTTTGGGGAAATGCCAGTCGTAGTAACAATCTAAGACACTTAGACTCATCACTGGTGCTCCTTGGTATATAAGGAACGCAAATATTCATCGAGATTTAAATATCAACACCGTTTCTGACGAAATTTTCCATCAAAAAGCAAAACACCAAGCTAATTTAACATCTCATCCAAATCCTCTTGCACGCTCGCTAACCAGAACTTCTAGATGGAGTAGACTTCAACATGCCGATCATCCACTCGCTCAGTTCCGATATAATTAGAGGTGTGCTTAAAACTAAACCCATCGCTAAAAAATGGATTTTAGTTATAATATTAGTCTAAGATTTTAAAACTTGTTGTTAGTCCCTATTAAGAAGAGAAGATACAGCAAATAAAATAAAATTGAAAAAAAAAAAAAAAAAATCTGAGGCTCAATCCGGTCAAATCAGTTGGATACATTAGATATTGCGATAAAAGCGTCAGTACGTCGTCAAAAGAGAGCGAGTGCATGAGCATGAGCGACGATCGCAAACGCGCTACGAAAGGGAAGTTGGAAAAGGAGAGAATCAACAGAAAAGAAGTGAACGGGAAATACAAACTGAAGAAGAAATGAGTAACGAGAGTCTTCAACAAATAATTCAGTTACTAAGCTGAAAATTCAAGCGGACGAAGCCGCTGACAGAGAACGGAATGGAACAACAATTTCAGGTGAAAATTTTGCGAATGTGGTTCCATATTATGACGGAGAGACTATTCCTGTGGACAAGTGGTTCAATAATTTTGAACAAAATGCAGAGGCGTTTGACTTGAGCGAGTAACAGAAATACGTACAAGCACGTGGAAAGATAACAAAGCTGGCAAAGCTGTTCTTAGATTCGGAAGTTGTTAGTACGTTTGAGCAGTTGAAAAACGTATTAACTAAAGAATTTAGGCGTACAATGAGAAGTGCTGATTTACATGCCAAACTGGGAGAGCGAAAGAAGAAGAGAGATGAGAGCTTTCAAGAGTATATTTTGATAATGAAAAACATAGCAGCACAGGGAACGATCAACGAAAAGTCCCTTATTGGATACATTGTGGACGGGTTAGATATACCAAGTGAATTCAAATTTAACCTGTACAGCTACAAAGAATTTCACGAGCTTAAAGACAAATTCGAGATAAACCGACGCAAGTGCATGCCCAATCAAATCAAGTCGGACAGTGGGGGCAAAAAAAACACATACAATGCCAGCCACCGAAATGCTCGTTGCTTTAATTGCGGGTCAGCTGAGTACCTGAGAAAGGATTGCAAGATAGCTACAAAATGCTTTAAGTGTGAAGGCGTGGGACATATTGTAAGGGAGTGTCCACAAGTATCCAGATCTGTGCAGGTGGTTCTGTCTTCAAAACGACATAAAGCGATAAAGGTGAACGAACTTGAAATAAATTGTCTGGGGGACACTTTAGCGGATGTGTCAATCGTTTGCAACTCAGTTTTTAAGAAACTGACCGACGTGAAACTGGAAAAATATTTCACTGTACTGCGAGGCCTAGGAAATGTAAAAACAATGCCGCTGGGTTCATTTACGGGAGCCGTGTGCGTCGATGGAGCTTAGGTAGAAAAAAAATTTGTTGTTGTGCCGGATAAAAATATTGATGATGACGCCCTGCTTGGTTTTGACTTTGCATCCAAGTTAGGTGTCACATTGGACGAGGAGGGATTCACTTTCACCAGCGACGAGGTCGTGAAGAAGTTGCACGAATGGTCAGCTGTCTTTGGCCACCCAGTTCGTCTCATAAGCGATAGAGGAGTCGCGTTTACGTCAAATCAATTCTAAGAGCATATAACGAGAAATGGAATTGAGCATGTGTAGACTACAACAGGAGTTGCAAGATGAAATGGACAAATTAAACGTATAAACAGATGCATAATTTCAATGATACCAAATTGTCCGCTGAAGATCCATCCAAGTGGTATAAGTTTGCAGTGCAAGTTCAAGGAGCTATAAATTCGCATGTCCACTGCTCCACAAAGAAGACTCCGTTCCAGTTACTATTTGGAGTACAAATGCAAAACAAAGTTAGCGATAATTTGTTGTCGTTGCTGGAGGAAGAAATAGCCAGTGGTTTCGATCAAGAAAGAAACCAGATGAGAATAGAGGCACGAAGATAAATTCAAGAAGCCCAAAAAACGTACAAGAGGAACTCCGACAAGAACCGAGTCATGGAAAGGCTCTACAAAGAAGGTGACCTGATTGCTATTAAGCGAACCCAATTTGTGCCTGGGAAAAAATTAGCCAGTTCATTCATCGGTCTATAGTAACCACAGTAACACAGTAAACACAGTAAATACAGTAAACACAGTAAACACAGTAAACACAGTAACCAAAGTGAAGTGAAATGGGCGTTATGCATGTAGTGGAAAACGAATGTGCTGCGTCATGCGGGTCAGACTCAGAATATTAGGATGGTCGAATGTAAAGTAAAGTTGGGCATCGATAGTTATCAACGTGCCTGCTAAGCGATAGTATTTGATATTAGGGAAGTATGATCACCAGAACAAATGAAGAGGAAGAATGAGTGTGGAAAAAAAGCTAGCGAGTGCAAGACGTTGGAAGAGCAGAACATTGGGATCGTGAAGTCGTCAAGCTGTCAAGTGGTGAAAGAAGTCATGGAGGGATCCGAGCATAGAAGTTGGTACGTCGGAGGGTCAATCGTCGACAAGTCGTTAAGTAGTCAAGTCGTCCAGTTGCAGCCATTGTCAGCAGACTCGAGATGTCGCTGTTCCGTTTATTTGTAATAAAGCAATTCTTGTTATATCTATCATATCTATATTAATAAACTGACTATAATGCCTTACATACATATTGCTTATAGGCAACGCACTCTTATACGCACTTTTATACGCACTCTTATACGCACTCTTATACGCACTCCTCATTATACTTATATATATGTCTAAAATTGATTACGAGTTGTTACCATCGTGCTCAGCAGTTAGTTCTGCTCGTAACTGGGCCATGCACAAGACTGACTGGACTACATCAAGCTATTTTCTAAATAATTGGTCCTCTCTTTAAGTTTTCCTCTCTTGCCCTACGATTAGACCTTATTCAGAGGTAGAGTCTCTCTTAATATTCTCCATCGCCTGGCTGCGAAAAAATTCATAGAACACACACATTTCTTATTTCTTGCTCTAATACTGCGACTCCTCCAAATAGGCACAGTGTCGCAACACACTATTAAATTTGTTCTGCCGCATATACCATACATATTTGTAAGCGCCTTGCATGTTGTAACATTCAGTTAAGTCAGTCGTGGTTGAACGATCAGTACAAGAACACGATATAATACATCCATTAATTCATTATTCATTAATTTAAATTAATAATCATATAAATACCAATAGTAACTATTTAAATCTAAGTAATTTTAATATTAAAAAAGAAAAAAACCACTGACCCAAATTAAATCAAATTCACTTAAAGTTCATTTAAAATGAACCAAAAAAAACTCCATAATTTTGGCCGTTAGAACTTAACAAAAAGAAAATTTAATTTAAATTCACTTAAAGTTTATTTATAGGCTATAAATTATAGCCAACGCGAACAATCTTATTTGGTCTTCAATATTAAGTCCAGAAGCTTTTGACCAACGCAGACGCCAAGTAGAACAAGAACTTAGCAGAAATATGGTCGAAAATGTAGACAGAATTGCACTTGCAGCTACTATTAGAGAAATCCTAGCCCAGCAATTGCCAGGGCTATTAAAAGGACATAATTCGGCAGAAGAATTCGCCAATGTAACAGATCACGCTATTTCCACAGAACATGCGGGGAACTTAGGCGGCTTGGACAGGTTACCAGATACAGACAAAACCATTCGCGAGTTTTCAGGAGATCGCACAGTGGGCAGATGATTTTTCTAGTGGGACAAAAGTCACATTTTTAAATGTTTAAATACAGTATTTTTTTTGGTTTTTTTAACTGACAATATCCGTCTGAGCATATAAGAGTTTGTATAAGAGTTTTTGTTTGTTTACGTGATCCGGTGTGAGCTTTCAATGTAAACATATGTTTCAGCGCGTGGTCTGCAAATATTTGGCGTAATGGTTTCGTGTTTGTTTATTGATCTTTAATTGAAACAAAGTAAAACAAATTGATTCAACAACTTCTGTTAACTTTAGGAAAAGGTATGTTCTATATAAAAAAAAATGTGTTTGTGACCCGTATTTTTATGTTTAGTAAAACAAAAGTGTTCGACGTTTGTTATTTTACCAGGTATGGCATTATGCTTGATACTAGCATATCTGTACTATAACTAACCTTGTTCACTTTTGTTCAAGCATTTGATTTTAAGATTTTAGCATTTATGTAACGTGTGAGTCTTTGTGTCGTTAATTTTTTTAGAACTATATAAAACTTCGTCTGTTGCTCTTTTTAGGTGAAATGTCAGACTCAAAGCTTGTTCTTTATTCCACTTGGCTTAGCGAAAATGATCACGCAAAGAGAGCTCTCGTTTTAAAGAATTGGTATTTGGTACAATTTTAAAGAATCGCCAGCTTTCTGAAATGGAATCTGAAAAGATTACTAGGAAATTAACTAGTTTTATGAGCCGACTTACAGAAAAAATGGAAATCATGGCAATACAACAGAACTTATTTCGAGAACAAAAAAACCAGAAATGGCTTGATAAGCCACTGTTAATATACAATGTACCATCAAATTCAGATCTGGGTCGGCCCAAGATGGATTTTGGTGACACAGCACAAAGTTCAAGCCAGAAAAGTGTGTAAATTTGTGAAGGAAACGAGCGAGCTCCAGCCTATACAAATCGGAATTGCGAAGCGCTTCAAAAGTTGTTTGTGCATTGAATGCAGGCAATACTGCTGGAAAAAAATTAAAAGGTCACTGGACACACATGTGAAGTTACCTAGTCCTTACACACCAGAAGAAGCCCTGGCTCTGTATATAGATCTAGGCCTCACTAAACACAAATATAAGCTAATGCGATGTAGTGATAAACAAAGAGATGTTGATGTATCCAAGTTACCAGAAGTGGCATTCAGCAAAGGTTATGTGCTACCCAAATAAGATGAAATATTCTGACTATTCAGGGGAAACAACACTGCAGAGCTTAGTCGATTATACTGTTAGTCGAATTATACAGGTGCACTCCCTGATTTTTGAAAATTAATTTACGGAAAACAATAATTGCATAAGTTTAACTGCAATACATAAATGGGGCTGTGATGGAAGCAGTGGACACGCCACCTATCGCCAAAAGTTTCAAAATGGTGAAACTGAAATGCTAGATCAAAACCTTTTTGCAGTTTGTCTTGTACCATAACAAGTTCAGCTTGGATCAAAGATTTTGTGGAAAAATGTGCGACCTTCATCAACACGCTATTGTAGGCCTTTGAAACTGATTTGCGAAAAGGAAACAATAGAATTGATTTGATCAGAGTCGGATATAGTAAAAAGACAAATACTGGACATTCAACCAACAATTACACCCTTATTTACAAATTCCCTCGAATTTCATATGACCATGCTAGATGGCAAAAAATTTAGCGCTCTTGCTGAAGCATCTGCTCAGACAAGTGGAATTTTTTTTTTTGGTATAACACTGGTAGAACACTACCAAAAAATATGAATGCTCCAATTGAAGCAGATCTTTTGAAATATGGACTATAAACTCTGCATGCATGGATACGGTTTTTTGAGTGTATCTTACATATTGCTTACAGACTGCCAATAGAGAAATGGCAAGTTCGTAACGAATACAAGGACAAGGTAGAAGCAACCGAGTTTGGTGGCTGGCATTACTGGAGTTTGTGAAGAACTCATATACCGATTCAGTGTGATCTTAAAGGTGAAGGCTAGCGGACACCAAGTCAATACAAATTTATTCAACTCATATTTAAACGAAACAGCTGAAATCTTTGTAGAAAAATATCCTTGGTGTTATATGCCGTCATCTGTGGACAAAGTTTTAATACACGGAGCAGACATCATCAATAGTGTTGCACTTCCTATTGGTATAATGTCTGAAGAAGAACTTGAAGCCAGGAACAAAGATTTCAGAAACACTCGACTAAACCATTCCCGTAAGGACAAAAGGAGTAATACAATGGAGGATGTTATGAAAGGCTTACTTGTTTCATCGGATCCGTATATAACGGCTGTATCGAAAATTTCTAACACTAGTTGCAAAGAATTCAATTTTGATAAAACCATTATGGCTGGGCTTTTGATTATTTTCGAAAACAGTTTTAACTAATCAAATTCGTCAGATTCATACGATTCCGATTAATTTCTGATGAGAAATATATAACAAATTTATTAAAAGTCCAAAATATAAATTTTCAATCTGTTTTTGTTTACTCGAGTTATTACTAAAGTTCCGCTAGCTGGGCAGCCTGGCCCACTGTGGATCGGTCAGAATTTAGCTCATGGATAAAGGGAGTGGACCGTATTTTCGATGCGTACATTGCCTTCCAGGGTACGCCAAAAATTTATTGTATACTACCATACGTAATAAGATAGTGTGTTATGTCGACATGGCATTAGAGTCCTAGAATACTCCGTCAAACTGGATAGCAATCTCAAAATGTTTAACCATACACTACGCGGACGAACGAGACGTAAATACCCTAGAGTACCAAATGTCCATGCTAATGCCAACTTCTAACCAATCAGTGGAAGAATTTCACCAAACGGTTTATAAACACCTTACCCTAATCCTAAACAAAATCTGTTGTATGGGATAAGGAAGCGAAGCAGAAATGGTAATGACAAAAATGTACAAAGACAAGGCTCTGGATACTTTTGTACGAGGATTTCAAGAAGACTTGCCTAATGATTGTTCTTTGTGTATGATGAGGCTTTCGTGGTACGGCATTGGAAACTTATTCTGATGCGGTTTTATACGCTTGCCGTGCTCCACATCTGTATGCCATAGGTCCAGATTGGCTTCACGATTGCTTCGTAGGTAAGCAGTTTGAGCTTTTCCTTGAGTTTGGACCTTCTCCCTATGAGCCAGTGGAGTTGCTTGAGCTGTCTGCCTGGTTGGGCTTGAGAATCAGGTGAGGGCGCCATGTGACCCTGCGGTCCAGGGTCAGCCCAAGGTATTTGCGAGTGTTATTCGGCGGGAGGGTTTCCCCGTTGAGTGTACCGGGGGGAGGGGGGGGGCATTCTCCCCAACGTAGTGCGAAGGTTGTGAAGGGGGGGGGGGTTTCTCCGCGTTGACTACGATGTTCCATCGTTTCAGATCCATAGATCGACAGCATCCAGTTGTCTCTGTATGATGGCTGAAGCCTTCCGGGGATCTGTGGTGGAGTCTACGAAAGCAGTTTCATCGAAATATGTGGCTACTGTTAGGTTCCAGGGGGGGTTATGGGAAGGTCTACTGTGTAGAGTGTTTACAAGATGGGCCAAGAACACTGCCTTGAGGTACTCTTGCTCTTACGGGCCCAGGCGTGCGGATGGATGATCCGCGTCTCACTTGGAAATCTCGTCCCTCCGTGTACGACTTAAGTAAGGCGAAGTGGTAACTTTCAAGGTGGGACTTGATCTTGAAAAGGAGTCTAGAGTGCCAGACTCTGTCAAAGGCCTGTTTGACATCCAGCATAACGTCCAGCAGTACTCCTCCTTTCAAAAGCCTTAAGTATGGTCTCAACAAGCCAGTCGCATTGCTCAGGTGTTCCATGGAAGCGTCTAAAGCCAAACTGGTGATCGGGGATCAGTCTGTCCTTGTCCAGTACTGGCAGTACTCTACGCAAAAATACTCTTTGAAGTATTTTGGATATATTTTCGGATTGCCAGCAAACTAATCAGACGATAAGAGGCTAAATTGGCTTCAGGTTTTCCAGGCTTGAGAAATCAAAAATATTATGAATCTTAAGAACGGTATTCAAATTCATATAAAAGAAAAAATTTCAAAGAAAAAATTCATTTCTAAAATATCCCACTTATCTGGGATACAAAAATTCAACCTCAACCAAATACTGAAGTCATTTCCACACTTGTTTTCAGATCAAAATTGGAAACTGATCTACACAACTAACGTAAGAAGCAACGATCCGAACCTAGTTCGACACCCCGGTTTACTCGAAATTTTATCAGTGAACAAACAAATAAAATATCTTTTACAAGACGGAATCATTTTACTTTTAGTTCCCCGTATAATTTACGAGTTTGGATTGTACCTAAAAAGGCAGATGCTTTAGGCGAAAGAAAATATCGCATGGTTATCGACTTTCGTAAACTCAATAAAATAATGATAGCTAACAAATACCCTATTCCCGAGATAAATGAGGTACTTGCACAATTAGGAAACAATAAAGTGTTCTTAGTCTTAGACTTGAAAAGTGGTTTCCATCAATCCCTTTATACGACTCCCATTCGGGCTAAAGAATGCGCCAGCAATTTTCTTTTTTTTTTTTTAATTTTATTATCGTCGGAATCAGTTCAGAGCCTTCTGAATGCAACCAGACGGGGGAAATAGAGGATTATAATTTTGCTACATTAACACTTAACTAACTTACATTTAACATACATTTAAGAGTTTGGCGGGATTTAGAATCTTACGATATTATACGGGTAGGGAGATCAGAGGGGTGGATTCTCTTCAGACGACGGATGCTGAGAGCATTGGCGAGATCACTTGCCAGAGAGTTTGGGTGTGATGCCAATTTCTCCGCGTATCGGATGCTGTGGAGGTTGATCTGATCACCAATCAGAGTAATCCGGAGATCCCTTAGGATAGCGTGGTTTGAGACGTACCAAGGGAGCCCGGATACAAGCCGAGCAGCACGTGTCTGGACAGTTTTCATCCTGTCAAGCTGGTGCTTAGAGGCCGTTCCCCATACTTGAATGGCATTGGTACAAGTAGGGTTTAGTAGTACTGATGAGTAGTAGTAGTAGTAGTGATGAGTAGTACTTTAGCTTGAGTTGTAGTTTGCTAGACCGTAGGAGCCAGTCTAGCTTTTTCATCTTTAAAAGGCACTTGGACTCGACCCGACCGCTGTGATATGGGCCCGCCAGATGAGTTTCCGATCCAGGTAGACTCCCAGGTAACAGTGGGAATTAACGTTGCCTATCAACCCACCGTTAAATGTTAGGCGCAGGTGCCGGGACGGAGTGCGAAGTTCACACAAGCGGACTTAGCACAATTGATGGCTGTATTCCACTTGGCTGCCCAGCCTTCAATGTCGTGCAGCCATTCTTGTACTGCATTCGAGACCGTTTGCAGAGACATGTGAGACGCAAGCATGGCTGTGTCGTCGGCGTATGTAGCCAGTACCTCAGCCGAGGGATCACTGGGGGACGGAACTGGCATATCTGCTGTTTATAGGGTGTACAAAAAGGGTCCGAGTACACTTCCTTGAGGAACTCCTGCGTTCATGGCCAGCATTCTCGATCGAGAGTCTCTCACTGCCACCTCGAAAGTCCAATCGGTGATAAAGGATCTCAGGATATTATAGTGGGGTCCTGGAAGGAGAGCCTTGAGTTTGTATTGTAGTCCCTTGTGCCATACCTTATCAAAAGCTTGCTTGACATCGAGGAAGACTGCCACCGTGTAGAGCTTGGACTCAAGGGCGTGTGTTACGCGATTGACTAGAAGGTGGACTTGTTCTGGGCAACCATGTGACTTCCTGAAGCCAAATTGATGTTGGGAAATGTATCCTGATACCTGCGGCAGATCCATCAATCGTTTTATCATAATGCGTTCAAAGACCTTAGAAAAGGTTGGAAGTAGACTTATTGGGCGGTAGGAGTCTATCTGCGTTGGAGGTTTGCCGGGTTTGGGTATAATAACGATCCTCGCACGCTTCCATTGCTTAGGGAAGTGCCCTAATCTTAGGATAGCATTATAAATTTTAGCTAGTGCCATAACTCCTTTATGAGGAAGGTATTTGGCTGCACGGTTGTCAATAATACCATCGGGTCCAGGTGTCTTCTTCAGTTGGAGGCCCTCTAATTGCAGAGTAACTTCTTGCGGCGTGGTATGTTTTATGGGAAGGGTTGGTAGAGTAGGCACATACAAAAAGCTAGTGACTTCTTCTCTGTGGGAGTCGTCCGTCAAACAGAAGGGGGTGAAAGTGGAAAACAAATGCTCTGCAAATGCGTTCGCTTTGTCACAATCTGTTTTCAGCCACAGGCCACAGTGTCCCAAGACGGGCGATTGGCAGAGCGGCTGCCTCTTTATTCCTCTCGTTAGCTTCCATACTGAGAAGTCGCTGCTATTGTCGGGGCCGGCTCCCTCAAGTAGGCTGTTGAAGTTTTCCTGGCGGTTTTTGGCAAGCATCCGACGCAGTCTGTTTGTGACACTTGAGAGGGACTGCTTAGTTGCAGGATCTCCTGTTGCTATTAAACGCCTTCTGAGGTGTTTTTTAAGGTTCAGAAGAGCTCTTGCCTCCGGATTTAGTATTGATCTACTAAAAGTTTTCGGGCTTACTTGGCGTGGTGAAGGAGTAGCCTGTCGTCCTGCCTCAATGACAGTAGCAGTGAAGCAGTCTACATATGCATCCAGATCGTCGCTAGTGTTGATGGGCGAATTGAGCGCGACATTATCCTCGATGTGTGCTTTAAAAAGACCACGGTTCGCATGCGGGGGCAGTGCTCTAGGGGTTCCCTGAAAGTAATGGGCCTTCTCTTCCACTTCAAAAAGAAGCGGGAGATGGTCAGATGAAAGCTCAGTGAGGGCTCTTATCTGGATTTGTTGCTGTCTAAAGCCTTTTGATATGCCCAAGTCAATGGCGCTGGGAGAGGCGCTCACCCGGTAGGGGTAGCAGGTAGCTTCGCCTGTGGCTTCTATGTCAATGCCCTCGTCTGCTAAAGCAGAGGTCAGTGGGGGGGGGGGGATGCAGCAGTTGGATGGATCCTTCCGCACTGCCTGCATATGTGGTGTCGGGTGCAGTATGCCTGAATGCGGAAGGGCCGATCTTCAGGTAGCTGGTGGTGGTGAAAGAGTGTACCCTTTTCGCGGAAGTGACGGGCCACAATTCTGTAGTCGTCAGATGAGTTGCACTGTATAGCACAGTCACCTGAGTTTAACGATTTTACTGTGAATGTGGGCCCAATGAGGGCGTCGAGTTCTTTGGCAAATTCCGGAAAGTTAACCACGCCGGGGACCGTGGTTCTTGGTATTTTAGCTTTACGGCTAGGTAGTGAGGAGGCGACGGGAACAGGTATATTAGTATTTGCGGGCTTCAGGGTGTTTATACGCTTCTCTTCGGCACGACTGACCGCTGCTTGCGAGGTAGAGGGTTCCATGTCTTCGGTGTCTGTTAGATCCTGGAAAGGATTTTTGTGGACATTGTCCTTCTTCCTTATGAAGGACTGCCTTTTTACGGGTTATTTTGGGGGAAAGAGCTGAGCCGGCTCTTTTATAGGATACATCTTGCCATCCCCTAAGGTGAACAGGGGAGATCGGTGAGGTGCTTACAGCCACATTAATTTGGCTCTTGCTAATTGTAGTAGAGCACACACTACCATTTAGTGTCGGTGTAGAGTTGTACTGCGTTGATATTGTGGAGATGCTTGAAGTCGTTGTACTAGTTGTAGTACAAGTTGTGAGATCCCATGGGGCGAAGATGGCTGGGTATTCGCATGATCCGCCGTTACGTGGGAATGCTTGCTTACTAGCGCGCATTAGTTGTGAGCCGAAGTCAGCAATTGTCTCCATTGCGTCGAAGTCAATTGGTGTACTTGGCGAAGGATTGTCCATGTCTTCTAGCAATTGCTTAAAACTTTATTTGATAAAGTTAAAGAATTGCCAGAAGTACATTCGCAGAGCAGGTTCTAAAACCAGCTAAATTTATGGCCCAGACAGAGCAATAACGGTTATTCAAGCTTAAAGCTTAAGCTTTAACAGCTGATCGCCACGCGGGCTACCAGATAGCAGGCGCGGCGACAAAATATAAATGATGATTTGATTTGAATGGCACAGACAACTAAATCACTTAGTTTGCACTTTCTGCACTCGCAGATTAATAAGAATATTGCCACAAACGTGGACTTGTCCATATAACTCAGAGTGAGTCTTTATTGAAGTGGTACAAGAAAAAAGGTGACTCGAAAAACAAACGCGTCCGACTCATACGAGAGCTCAGGCGAGAAAAAAAAAAAAGACAAAAATTTTGCGCAGGAGAAACAAACAAATCTGAATTGCATACGCAATCAATAGAAAAAGCTTCAATGCCCAACGTATACCAAGTCATCAATAATGACGAAGTATGTAAAGTAGTGACCTTGCAAGTAAAAAATATGATATGTTTCTTTAAACATGGAAAAAAGATTACTGCAAGATGTGATGATATGATATCGATGATTTATATACAAATGGAGTTCTTGATTTAGATCAATTTTTCCAAAGGCTTGAAATGCAGGCCGGTATATATAAAATCAATCATCTAAAAATGGCACCGTGGGAAAATATCTTTGAATAAGTTTCAATAGTTAATTTTAAGCAAAAGGGAAATAAAATATTAACAAAATTAAGAGTAGCGCTACTCAACCCGGTGACCTTAATAAACAATTTAAAAGAAAAAGAAGCAATTTTGTCTACACTACATAATGATCCATTACAAGGAGGTCATACAGGCATTGCAAAAACCTTGGCCAAGGTCAAAAGACATTATTTTTGGAAAGGTATGTCTAAACAAATAACAGACTACATTAAAAAATGTCAAAAATGCCAAAGAGCGAAAATAACAACGCATACAAAGATCCCAATTAGTTTAACTGAAACCCCTGATCATGCTTTCGACAGAGTGATAGTGGACACTATAGGTCCTCTACCAAAGTCGGAAAATGGCAACGAATATGCAGTCACTCTCATTTGTGACTTAACTAAATATTTAGTTGCAATACCCATACCGAACAAAAGCGCAACAACAGTCGCTAAAGCAATTTTCGAATCATTTATTCTTACTTATGGTCCAATGAAGACGTCCATTACGGACATGGGTACAGAGTATAAGAATTCAATCATTACAGACCTTTGCAAATACCTAAAAATTAAAAATATAACGTCTACCGCTCACCACCATCAAACAGTAGGTGTAGTCGAAAGAAGTCATAGAACTCTAACTGAATACATACGATCTTACATATCGGTTGATAAAACTGATTGGGATGTATGGCTTCATTATTTCGTCTATTGTTTTAATACAATCCCTTCTATGGTACATAATTATTGTCCATATGGACTTGTTTTTGGTAGAACAAATAATTTACCCAGAAATTTCACTAATATAACTAGCATAGAACCAATATACAATATAGATGATTATGCTAAGGAAAGTAAATATAGATTAGAAGTAGCATATAAAAGAGCTAGAACTATGCTTGAAGAGCATAAAAGAAAAAATAAGTTAAATATGATTTACAAACAAAAAATATAGAAATAACAGTAGGAGATAAAGTTCTATTAAGAAATGAAGTAGGTCATAAATTAGATTTTAAATATACGGGACCCTATAAGGTAGAAAAGATAGAAGACAGAGACAACATAACAATATCAAACAATAAAAATAAACAAGTGAGAAAAGTTATCTTCGGCTTGCCGAAGATGGTATACCCTTGAAAACAAAAAAATTTTCCATACAAAGATTTGTTAAGATTTGTATGGCAGCTATATGATATAGTGATCAGATCCGACCGATTCTTAAATTTGATCTGTGTGCAACAAAAATAATGATCTGGTAAAAATTTCAAAACGCTAGCTTTGAAACTACTGTCTATTTTTTGCATAGAAACAGACGGACAGACGGACAGACGGACCGACGGACATGGCTATATCGACTCGGCTGTTGATGCTGATCAAGAATATATATACTTTGTGGAGTCGGAGATGCTTCCTTTAATGCGTTACACATTTCTGGACAAAATTATAATACCCTTTTTCAAGGTTATAAAAACAAATAGTACTTAAAGATCGATTAAAAGTTTTTTATTCATAAATTACGTCATGATTTAATACAAAAAGCATTATAATAATGGAAAAATACAATTTAAGATGTCAAAAAGAAAAACAAAAACAAAAAAAAAAAATAAAAAAAATAATAATAATAATAATAATAGAATAAAATAACAACACTACACTAAGAGTTGAGTGAAAATTCTATGTGCACACAGTATGTATATAGCGGCATTTGGTTAGCGTGGGAATGCTGACCATGCATTTGTGCAGTGTGCTTCAGAAGCGGGCGATCATATAACGCTTCCACTTGAACATTATTGTTTATGCTAGCACTGCCAATGCGTATGTAATTATGTTATTGATTTATGCAAGTATTCTGAGTACATTGTACTCTATGTAAATATGTACTCTAAATATATATGTACGCATACCATATTAAAATCCAAACTCCAGGCATTCTTTCAGCGCTCTAGTCTAAAAAGAGGTGTGGGCGGAAGAAGCGAAGTCAACAATCGACCTATGTCCCATTCTCCTACTGGATGTATGCCGATGGCACCTCTCCGAAGCGGAGTCTCCTACGCAGATGTAGCTAAAGCCTGGATGGGCCCCAAGCAGGATCGGCAACAGGTGCCACAGCCCTTCCAGCAGCAACCTGAGACCAGGAAGCACAGCCGGCAAAGGAGTCGGTCTAGAGGCGGACATCAGCCCCCTTTGGACATAAACACTTTTAGCATCCTGCAGACGCTAAACGAAAGCATGAACGCTCTGCGCTCCCTTCAGGAACAGCAGATGGAACAAACGAGGATGATGCTACTACAGCAAGGGCAGATGATCCATCTGCTCACTGCTATACACGCGCAGACAGCGACAAAATGAAGCCGCTGCGCATTTTAGTATGGAACGCCAACGGCGTCCCCGCGAGACTGCCCGAAGTTGAATGCTTTGTGCTGCGCTACGAAATTGATGTTTTGCTTATCAGTGAAACACATTGCAAAGATGTAGTCAAGCCCAAACTGTATGGTTACGAGGCCTATACTGCAAACGACCCGGGTGAGGGTAACGCCAAAGGTGGATCAGCGATTATGATCAACTCAAGTTTGGTTCATTTTCCTCTTCCTTCAGTAGCCACTAAAAGGGTGCAACTTGCATCTGCAACTATAGAAAAAGGGCATTATAAACTTCGGCGCGGTCTACTGCCCACTGAGATTCGTTTGGACCACAGACAACTTCAAATCCATATTGCAGCAACAACAGCATAAATTCATTGTGGCAGGAGACTGGAATGCGTCCCACTGGCTTTTGGGAGCAGGGAGGTGCAACCAAAGAGGTCATGCCCTGGCAAATCAAATCATTAACTCTGATGTAAGCTCGCTAGCACCAGGTGGCCCCACGAGGTTCCCTTATGGCAGTAGAGGGTCTCCAGTCTACATCAATTTTACGCTGACAAGAGGTATCCTGGGCTTACACTCAGATATCCGGTTACCGAGCTCAGCTCTGACCACTTACCTAATATCATCACTCTGGACACAAGAGCTACAGCCTATCCCAAAGTCGAGTGGCTTATCAGCAGGCGCACTAACATGGAACGTTTTCAAGAGCACCTCGAGTCGTCACTGAACCTTGACATGGCGCTGAACTCCGAGCGGGACATCGAAGTTGCAATCGACTCTCTCACCCACAACATCCAAGTAGCAGCTAGATTGGCCACTCACACCCCAGGACTGAGACCCGCAGCAGCCAGAATACCGGTCCCCAGAGAGATTCTGCTGCTCATTGCAGAGAAGAGGCGCTGACACTCCAGATGGATGAGATCGCGCCACCCGCTGGACAAAGCTGATTTTTACAGGGCGAAGTCTATCCTCCATCGTGCACTGGTGGTACACAAAGCAGCATGGTTCGAGGACAGGTTAGCCAATACCGGTACCGAAGCCGACGCGACGCACTCGCTCTGGAAGGCCACACGTGCGATTAAAAGACGTTGCCTAAGGAAAGCACCATTGGTGAACAGCAACGGGGTATGGTGCCGAACTGATTTGGAGCAAGCAGAAGCGTTTGCCGCGCACCTGGCCGAGCGGTTCCAATCTTTTAACCTCGCCAGTCCACAGCAGGTTGAAGAGACTCACGATCAGCTGTCCCAAGCTCTCCAAATGGACATGGCGATCAACCGTTCGATCCTGTTGAAATAGTTGATGTTATCGCCCAGCAAAACTCTAAAAAAGCACCAGGCCATGATGCAATATGTAACGCCACTCTAAAGGCCCTACCGAGAAGAGCGATCCGCTACGTAGCAATGCTTTTCAATGCTATTGTGAGGCTGCAGTACTTCCCGCCTCAGTGGAAACTGGGAATCATCTCTACGATACATAAAGCTAGCAAGCCGGAGAAGGACCCTGGATCGTACCGGCCGATTAGTCTCCTCCCATCGATCTCAAAGGTGTTTGAGAGGCTGATTGCCGCCCGGATGGTCAGGTTTATAGATGCCCAGGGAATAATGCCAGAACACCAGTTCGGATTCCGTGCTGGTCACTGCACTGTGGAGCAACTGCATCGAGTGGTCGATCAAATTTTAACGGCCTTCGACTGCGACGAATACTGCAACGCTCTTTTTCTCGATGTCCGGGAGGCGTTTGACCGTGTGTGGCTTCCTGGTCTGCTACTGAAAAACAAGAATACCCTGCCTGCGCCTTAGTACTGTCACCTGGCGTCGTACCTTAGGAATAAGATATTTGCGGTCCGGTTCCACTCTGAGCTCTCAACCGAGTATAATGCAGCAGCTGGAGTGCCCCAGGGAAGCGTCCTAGGCCCGCTACTATACTGCCTTTATAGCCATGACATGCCGCGCCCGGCTGACAGTCTCTACGGAACGTCAATGCTGGCCACATTTGCCGACGACGTGTGCATAACGCACAGGTCCAGGTGCGAGCAGGAGGCCGCCAACGGTATCCAGAACTACGCAACAAGATTTTCCGACTGGGCTAGGAGATGGAATATTGGCATAAATGGCAACAAGTCCACGAATGTTTGCTACACCCTCAAACGGAGAACGCCACCAGCAGTGCTCATTGACGACACCCCTGTGGAAGGTGGTTGACCCTGTGGAGGTTGACTCAGCCAAATACCTGGGGGTCATACTCGACCGCAAGCTCACTTTCTCGAAGCAAGTGAGTGAATTAAGAATACGCATACGGGCCGCTGCGTCAAAGCACTACTGGCTCATGGGCCCGCGTAGCAAACTTTCGCTGAGAAATAAGTTGACTATATATAATCAAATCATAGCTCCTATTTGGAGGTTCGGAGGTATGCGTGCTAAATTTGGGGCCTGGCGTGTGACAGCCAGATCCGCAGAATCCAGAGCATCCAAAATAAGATGGCGAGGACGATCACTGGCTGCGAGTGGTATGTGAGGAACCCACCCTCCACAGTGACCTAAAGCTGCTCACGGACTTTGAGACCATAAACTTCCACTCCAGCCGCTACAACGACCGACTGGACCGCCATCGCAACCGACTCGCTAAGGGTCTCCCCAGACCTCGCCCACAAAGGAGGCTCAACAGGCGAATTCCTAGGGACTTTATTGACCGGCTGCCAACAAGACGCACAGCAAGATGATGATAAGCCAAACGATATACTCCCCATCGTCTTTCTTTCTTTATATTTTTTGTTTTTAAGTTTTGTAAATTTTGTCAGTTTGTAAGTTTAAATTTAGTAATAATGGTAACGCTTAGCACACTTAGCCGGCGAGCCTCTTGGGCAGTATTAATAGATGCCAAGGTCACCAAGGGGTTTTAAGATACCCTGTATGCCTCAATAAATAGTTATAGAAAAAAAAAAATAAATAAATATAAGGGCATAGGACACTCTAAGATAACATGCTCAAGCTATGATAAACTGCTATCCGACCACAGCGCAGTAAACTTGCTCCTAAACATCCCTGTCCTCAGAAAATCGCCGCCCAGAAGACTTACCGGGAAACACACAAATACTCCCAAACTTACGTTCTGGATGCTTTCCTCCTTATACCCAGGTCCCCCTCTTTCCACACCAAGCAAAATAGATGCGGCCATCGAAAAACTAACCAAAGAGATGCACAATGCCGCTGAGTTTGCGAATCCACCTCCACCGACTACCCCGAGAGCACCTGAAAGAGATGTGCACTTGTGGTCTCCGGAAATCGCGGCCCTCGTGGCCGAAAAAAGGCGCCTCAGAAGAGTCTGGTTTTCCTCGCGCAACTCCAGGGGCAAGACAGCACTTAATCGTGCCACCAAGGAGCTGAAGAACAAGCTATCCATCCTACGGCAGGACTCGTTTCATAGATTCCTTGAGGAGCTGGAACCTGGAGACCCGCAGCACAATCTGTGGAATGTCACGAGGCACATAAAAAGACCTGCAAAGAAGATATCACCCGTGCGCAAAGTGGACGGTTCCTGGTGTCGGTCTGAGGTTGAAAGAGCAGAAGCCTTTGCTGACCATCTACACAGTGCATTCTCACCTTTCGACAGATGCACTGGAGCGGAGCGTGCTGCCACCATAAGGTTAGACAGCGCAAGTGCTCCTGGCCCGCCAATACAGCCCGTCGAACCAGAGGAGATTGCGCAGGAGATCGCGTCCCTAAAAAATGACAAGTCACCGGGTCCTGGCCGTATAGATATAACAGCACTGAAAATGTTGCCCCTAATCAGTTCCAAAAGGCTGGCTAACATCTTCAACAGCTGCGTCCGTCTAGGGTACTTCCCTTAAGAGTGGAAGCGTGCGGAAGTAATTGTCCTCCTCAAGCCTGGAAAACCTGAAGCCAATCTAGCCTCGTATCGTCCGATTAGTTTGCTGGCAATCCTCTCCAAAATACTTGAAAATTTTTTTTTGCGTAGAGTAATGCCAGTACTGGACGAGGCCGGACTGATCCCTGATCACCAGTTTGGCTTCACCCGCTTCAATGGAACACCTGAGCAATGCCACCGGCTTGTTGAGAGATTACTTAAGGCCTTCGAAAAGAAGAAGTACTGCTGCGGCGTTATGCTGGATGTCAAACTCCTCTTCAAAATCAAATCCCACTTTTCAAGTCGCATACAGAGAAAAAAGAATTCCGAGTGAGATGCGGTTCAACAATTAGCACGTCTAGGCCTATAAGACTAGGAGTACCTCAAGGCAGTATTCTTGGACCCATCTTTTACACACTCTATACAGCGGACCTTTCATCACCCCCTCTCGAAACCTCACCATCAGAATCTAGCGGTTTCAAAATAAATGCCTGAGAACAGTTTGCAACACCCATCAGTACACGAAAACTCCATCATACATAAAAAACTTGGAATTCTATGGGTAGCAGATAAGATCGCCCGTCTCAGCGAAAGATACACAAAAAGACTGGAGAACTACCCCAACCACCTGGCCATCAACCTCCTAAATAATAGTCAATCCCTAAGACGCCAGAAGAGGCAACACCCGCTTGACCTCCCCTATCAATAGACACATAAATCAACCTCATTAAATATACATTCCATGTTCCAATGTCACCTCCAAACCATTTAATGATTGTCCACTCGGATAGATTTTAAACTAAAAATAAGAACGTTAAAAAAAAAACTACCGAATTATATTTTAATATTAAATTGATTTGTCACCAGAACATACTGCTTATATAATTTCCTAAATCTAAAACTACATCTAATAGTTGATAAAATCGGATGATCCAAAATTGTGTCAGCCATTAAGAAGTCACACTGATCAAGCTTTAGCTGTATAAATTCCTTATACGTAAGAATAAGATCGAGGAAATGATCTGATAAATTTAAAATTTTTATCTATTTCAAATAATAAACAAGAAAGGAAGCAGCAGTCGAGTTTCCCGGCTGCAAAATACCCTGTACCCTTAGACATGCTTACAATTCATTTATTTAGTATCAATAAACAAATGAAACAATATTCTATTATAAAAGAGTACCACAACAATTTATATTTTGTATATAAATATATAAATATAAATATTCACAAGTATGCAGCATGCACCTACTAATATATTTCCCAATAAGTGTCACAGGTACCTGTAGCAGGGATCCGCTCAAAAAATACACCTGATATTTAGCCCACAAATAATGCGTGATCACGTACGCAGGCTGCTAAATTTGCTACCGGTGTATATATTTTGTTTTGACATTTAATATACCAATCACATGTATGCAAATTCACCTCCTTTTCTGAATAGGCATTAATTTTTTGCAGTTGCACCTGCAGCAGTCAAAATTTTACAAAGTAAACTCATTCTTAAAATGGTGGATCACAGGTACTTGGTAGATATGTTAATATTAGGCACGGAAACGCATATATATAAATTTGGCATATTCCAATGAGCATCGATACATTTCGCTGATACATTTCGCTGTCAACGTCGCAGTCGGCGTGAGGATTTGATAGAAGTGGACGTGCAGAGTGAAGTAATAGACTATAAGTCATTGTAGACAGAACATAAAAACCTAAAAGGCCCATGCTAGGCATATGTAGATCTGAAACAACTTATAAACAGGGGACTAAAATTTCTAGTACGTCTATTTGGAATGTTAAATGTTAGTCGTGTTAGTAGATGCTGGCTGTCTACATTACCATTAATAAGGTTATAAAGGAAAACGACCCCCAGCATCTTTCTACGATTGGTTAGGGAAGGTAAATTAATTAGAAGGAGTCTGTTAGAATAAGATGGGAGGTGAAGATTTGCATCCCAGTTGAGTCCCCTAAGAGCAAACATCAAGAAATTCTTTTGAACGGTTTCAATGCGATATTGATAAACCTCATACTGAGGGCTCCAGACGCATGACCCGTGCTCCAGAATTGGACGTACTAAATATACGTATAATGTTTAAGTAATATACGGGAAGAAAGCATTCGTCTATTTCTTATACCCTTGAAAAGGGTATTATAATTTTGTACAGAAATGAGTAACGCATTAAAGGAAGCATCTCCGACCCCTTAAAGTATATATATTCTTAATCAGCATCAACAGCCGAGTCGACATAGCCATGTCCGTCTGTCCGTCTGTTTCTATGCAAAAAACAGACAGTAGTTTTTAAGCCAGATTTTTACCAGATCATTATTTTTTGTTGCACGCAGATCAAGTTTAAAAATCGGTCGGATCGGACCACTAAATCATGTAGCTGCCATACAAACGATCAATCAGATTTCAAGTCTTTGTATGGAAAACTTTTTTTGTTCTCCAAGCTATTGCAACCGAATCACACATTTATTCATTTGACATAGCCATACACGATTCGTAAAAGTTTGGTCCAGATCGGACCACTATATCACATAGATGCCATACAAACGACCGATATGAAAACAAGTCTTTGTATGGAAAACTTTTTGTTTTCAAAGGCAAGCCGAAGATAACTTTTCTCACTTCTTCTATTCTTTTTCTTCCACTTCTTTCGCTAATGGGTATACCTAAAGAAATACCACTAATTTTATATAAATCTTTGCTTGATTTTTTAGAATTTGCTAAATTACAAATCAGGTCGCATTTTTAGTTGTTCAAAATAATAGGAGTGGTCACTTAAATAGGTTCATGAAGACGAATTATGAAAAAATGTACCAAAAAGTCGGTTAATTAACGCTGAAAGTCCTATTTACAATTATAATTAAAACAAATAAGATTTAAAAAATCACAGAAATGGGCCGTAGTAAGCCTTGTACACCTGAGCGGCGTGAATCGATTAAATCCTTGATTTCGAGGGGCAAAACATAAAGGAAATTCGAAGTATTAACGGAAGCGGGGCTTCTATGATCCGAAAAATTACCTAGTCGTGTAGCCAGGTACTCGAAGAAGCATCCTAATGCAAGCTGTAAAAAAATAAAGGATGACCTAATAAGTGTCTTATTTCAAGCGATATTCAAAAGTCTTTTTAACTGTGGTCTGGAAAAAAGTACCTAATGATCTGCGCAGGGTCGGAAGGTCGTTGCAACGAAGTCCGGATCGGCCGCAAACCCGTGTTAAAGTTCTCGCAAGGTGGTTAGAGTGTGACGTTAATTTGCTCATGTACTTTTGCTTTAGATGGGTTATTTCATCTTTGACGGATCTGATATTAAGATCTCTTTCTATATTTTCGTTTCGGATATACCAGGGTGCTCCATTAATTGTATCTTTGTATCTTTGATTGGTTCCATTGCATGATCTCAATGTTACTTTTTTTTTTTTTTATACCCTTGAAAAAGGGTATTATAATTTTGTCCAGAAATGTGTAACGCATTAAAGGAAGCATCTCCGACCCCACAAAGTATATATATTCTTGATCAGCATCAACAGCCGAGTCGATATAGCCATGTCCGTCTGTCCGTCTGTTTCTATGCAAAAAATAGACAGTAGTTTTAAAGCTAGCGTTTACCAGATCATTATTTTTGTTGCACGCAGATCAAGTTTAAGAATCGGTCGGATCGGACCACTATATCATATAGCTGCCATACAAACGACCGATATGAAAACAAGTCTTTGTATGGAAAACTTTTTTGTTTTCCAAGCTATTGCAACCGAATTCAACATTTTTTCTTTTGACATAGCCATACATGATTTGTGAAAGTTTGATATGGATCGCATCACTATATCCTATAGCTGCCATACAACCGACCGATATGAAAACAAGTCTTTGTATGGAAAATTTTTTTTTTGGAAAATTTTGTTTTCTAAGCTATTGCAACCGAATTCAATATTTATCCATTTGACATAGCTATACATGCTTTGCGAAAGTTTGGTCCGGATCGGACCACTATATCTTATAGCTGCCATACAAACGACCGCTTTGAAAGAAAGTCTTTGTATGGAAAACTTTTTGTTTTCAAGGGTATACCATCTTGGGTAAGCCGAAGATAACTTTTTTCACTTGTTTTATATAACGTTCTTAATTTGTATTTAAAATCTGTCCAAGTAGAAAATCATTAAATGTTTTGGGGGAGACCTTGACTTAAGGGAGGTACATGGAATGCATATCTTATGAGGTTGGGGAGATCAAGCGGGTGTTTCCTTTTCAGGCGTCTTGGGGATTGCCTATTATCTAGCAGGTTGATGGCCAGGTGGTTGGGGTGGTTATCCAGTCTTTTTATGTATCTTCCGCTGAGACGGGTGATCTCCTCTGCTACACATCTAATTCTAAGCTCTTTATGGATTATTGAGTTTTCGTGGTACGGATGGGCGTTCGAAACTATTCTCAGGCATTTATTCTGAAATCGCTGGATTTTGATGCGGTTCGAACAGCTTGCCGTGCCCCACAACTGAATCCCATATGTCCAGATTGGCTTAAGCACTACCTTATAAATAAGCAGCTTGAATTTTACTTTGAGCTTGGACCTTCTTCCCAGGAGCCAATGCAGTTGCTTAAGCCGTAGGTTGGCCTGGTTGCGCTTATTGATTAAGTGCGGACGCCATGTGAGAATGCGGTCCAGTGTCAGCCCTAGATATTTGGGAGTGTTATTAGTTGGGATGGTTTCCCCGTTGAGTGTGACGGGGGTGCATTCTCCCCTGCGTAGTGCGAAGGTTGTTTGTGAAGATTTCTCAGCGTTGACCACGATGTTCCATCGTTTCATCCATGGAACGAGGGCATTCAGTTGCCTCCGGATAATAGCTGAAGCTTCCTGAGGATCTGTTGCGGAGGCTAGGGAGGCGGTGTCATCGGCATAAGTGGCTACTGTGAGGTTCCGGGAGGGGGTGATGGGGAGGTCCCCTGAGACGAGTGTGTATAAGATGGGTCCAAGAACACTGCCTTGTGGTACTCTTTCTCTTATGGGCCTAGGGGTGCTGATTGATGATCCGCATCTCACTCTGAATTCTCTTCCCTCTGTGTATGACTTGAGGAAGGCGAAATGGGAACTTGGGAGGTGGGTTTTAATTTTGAAAAGTAGTCCAGGGTGCCAGACTCTGTCAAACGCCTATTTGACATCAAGCATAACGCCGCAGCAGTACTTCTTCTTTTCGAAGGCCTCAAGTATGCTCTCAAAAAGCCGATGGCATTGCTCAGGTGTTCCGTGAAGGCGTCTGAAGCCAAACTGGTGGTCAGGGATCAGACCGGCCTCTTCCAATACTGGCAGTACTCTACGTAAAAATACTCTTTCAAGTATTTTGGAGAGGATTGCCAGCAAGCTAATCGGTCGATACGATGCTAGGTTGTCTTCAGGTTTCCCAGGTTTGAGGAGGACAATTACTTCCACTCGCTTCCACTCTTTAGGGAAGTACCCTAGACGGAGGCAGCTGTTGAATATGTTGGCCAGCCTTTGGGAACAGATTAGGGGCAACATTTTCAGTGCTATTGCATCGATACGGTCAGGACCCGGTGACTTGTCATTTTATAGGGAGGCGATCTCCTGCGCAATCTCCCCTGGTTCGACGGGCTGTATTGGCGGGCCAGGAGCACTTGGGTTGTCTATGAACCTTATGGTAGCAGCTCTCTCTTCGCCAGTGCAGTCCTCGACCTCAGTCCGACTCAAGGAACCGTCCACTTTTCGCACGGGTGATATCTTCTTTGCAGGTCTTTTTATGTGCCTCGTGACATTCCACAGATTGTGTTGCGGGTCTCTAGGTTCCAGCTCCATAAGGAATCTATGAAACGAGTCCTGCCGTAGGATGGATAGCTTGTCCTTCAAATCTTTGGTGGCACGATTAAGTGCTGTCTTGTCCCTGGGGTTGCGCGAGGAAAACCAGACTCTTTTGAGGCGCCTTTTTTCGGCCACGAGAGCCGCGATTTCCGGAGACCACAAGTACACGTCTCTTTTAGGTATTCTCGGGGTAGTCGGTGGAGGTGGATTCGCAAGCTCAGCGGCATTGTGCGTCTCTTTGGTTAGTTTTTCTATGGCCGCATCTATGTTGCTTGGTGTGGAAAGAGGGGTATCTGGGTACTGGGAGGAAAGCATCCAAAACGTAAACTTGGTGGCATTTGTGTGTTTCCCGGTGAGTCTTCTAAGCGGGGTTTTTCTGAGGACGGGGATGTTTACGAATAAGTTTACTGCGCTGTGGTCAGATAGGAGTTTATCATAGCTTGAGCATGTTATCTTAGAGTATCCTATGCCCTTGGAGACGTCGAAGTCCAGCAGATCCGGCTGCTTTGAAGGGTCGGTAGGCCAGTGTGTGGGCTCTCCAGTGGAATGGCAGTCCAGACTCTTCCGCTACATGTACTTATAGAGCTTTATGCCTTTGGGGTTGTTTGTGCGGGACCCCCACCAGGAGTGTTTGGCGTTAATGTCCCCGGCTGCTATAAAGCGAGGACCGAGGGACTCGAAGAAGTCCTGAAGGTGGGTCTCGGTTATCGAGTGTCTGGGTGGGAAGTAAACCGCACCAATGGTGATATCTCCCTGTGGGCTAGAAATCCTGGTCACGGCGCACTGAGCCCATTCCTCCTGAAACGCGGGAAGTTCCGTGTACTGAATGCCACTCCTGATGAGCATAGCTGCTCCTCCGCGTGCTCTGCCAGATGGATGGTTGGCATGTAACAGTTCGTACCCGCTAATTTTAAAGTAGGATCTGGGACAAAAGTGGGATTCCGAAACTAGAAAAACATCGATATTGTCTGTTTTGGTGAGATGCTCTACTTCGGCTTTGCTCCTCTGCAGGCCGTTTTGCGTTCCAAAAAACTATGTTAAGGCTTATTTGCATTATTTTTTGTTGAGGATGGGAGCTATAAACTGCATCATCTGTGAGAACATCTGCGATAACATCTGCGATATCAACTTTTCCATCATCCTCTCAATCGATCCGTCCATGCGGGCAAGCATCGTATCAAACTGGTTGGGTTGTGGGGCCGGGAGTGGTATGAGGGGTTTGTTGGGGATTCGTTGGCTGTGTCACTTGGTTTCCTAGGAGTACGTCCCTATAACTTGTACCATTAATGATAGTTGGTATCTGGATGAGAGGTGGTTTGTTGCTACTCTCAATGTTGCTACTGCTGGTTTTACTACGGGGTTGTAGAGTAGGACCCTGTAGTCCAGACAAACGGGTGACCGAGTTGATAAGCCAGTGGAGACTACTAGCCTTAAGTTGAAGGTGTGTTTTTTTATTTGGGTCATCGGACATTTTTCAAATGGTGTTGACAGATACTAGACGTTTAAAGACAATAGGCTTATTGGCCTGTACAATGAGGTAACTAAGTGGTCCTTGCCTGCCTTTGGTATCATTACTATGACCGAGTTTTTCCTTCTCTCTGGATAGTAACCGAGTTTTGTTATTGCGTTAAACAGCAAGGAAATAGCGCATACAGCACAGTATGGAAGCTCGATAATCATCTTTGGAGTTATTAGTTCACATCCTGGGGACTTTTTTGTATTAAGTTAATCCTTGATGATTTTAGATATTTCATTCGCTTGAAATTCGATTGGTTCATGTGGTGCTTGGTCGTCGCCTATTACCGTGGGTAATACAAACCAGCTTGTTGCGGGGTTCGATTGGAACACATATGGAAGATGCGTAGCAAATGTGGTAGCTCTATCTTTATCGCTGCGGGCCCAGCCACCAGTGATATTCCTTAATGGTGATATAGTTTCCGACGGTGTGGTTAAACTTGGAGGAGCTTTCCATAGTGAGTTTTTGCTGTCTGAGATTGAAAGTTGATCTATGTACCGAATTTGGGCGTTTTTATCTTCTCGAAGATCGCAGAGCAAAGATTCAAAAATACCTCACGAAATCTCTCCAACTTAAGCGCATTGGAGAAATTTCGTGAGGCATTTTTGAATCTTTACTCTGCGATTGGCGATCTATGAGCTTGCCTAACTTATGCATGTTCTGTATTTGACCCAGTTTGTTCGCTTTGATGTTAATCTGTTAGCCTGCATTGTAGTCTCACGGCGTTGAAGAAGGTTGATATTTAAGAGGACTGGCGAGTGGTCAGATGATAGACCCGGTAGAGATTCGGCACTGATGAAGTTTCAAGGGATATTTTTAGATATAGCAAAGTCGATCAAGTTAGGAATTTTGTTGGGGTCGGTAGGCCAGTATTATGGTCTACCTGAAGAAACGTAGTCAAGCTTTATGTTTGCCTTTATAATGGCGTTATACAACTGTTTTCTTTTAGGGGCGACGAGGCGTGATCCCCAGTGAGTGTGTTTGGCGTTGTAGTCACCTGCCGCAATGAAGTGGTGCCCTAGGCTGTTGAAAAAGTCCAGAAATTGATGTTCGGAAACATTGAAACGAGGGGGACAATAAACAGCTGCGAGGGTAAGATTGCCGCTTCGTAGATGTACATTTATGGATGTAGCCTGCAACTAGTTATTTCCAAGCTCGCTATGCTCGTTCCTAATCAGGATACTGTGTGATTTGTTCCGTAGAACAAAAAGCCACTTATTTGAGAGTTGTATTAGAAGTGAGATGTGTTTCTGACAGTAGAAGGACGTCAATATGATTGTCATGCAGGAATTGAGTTATCTCAAGTTTATGCCGTGAAACGCCGTTGGCGTTCCACAATGATATTCGTAGAGCAGCAAATTATTATTTGGAGTTTTGGGATACAAACATCTCCATGAGGATATTTTGGTTCCGCATAAGGTCTTGCATGGTACTCTTCATGAAAGACATGAATTCGATCATCTGCTTCTGCAGAGTATGCATTATAGCTTTAAAGCTACTTTGTTGTTACGTCGATGATGGGGGATTCGGTATCAGATCAGCTTAGGCAGCATGCAGAGTTGTTGTCGTTGCTTGGTCCTTGTGCTTGTGCAGCTTGGTCCTGTACGTCCCGATTTTAGGACGTTTGGGAAAATCAAATTTTGAAAGGTGGTCGCAGGACCAAATGAGGACCTCTTTGCCGTTGCGAAAAATACTTCTGGGGATGTTTTTGATTGTATAGGGGTATTCTGTGCGTTATGGAGGCGTGCAGACATTACTTGGTGATTAATCCGGCATTTGAAGTATTTGTATATTGGACAGCCTCTATTGTTTGCTGTGTGGTTACCCCCACAATTTCCGCAATTTTTGGATCTGGGATCACTTTTGCTTGTCGTGCAATGAACAGCTCTTGTATGGCCATATTCTTGGCAATAAGTGCATTAGAGCGGCCTTTGCACTTATGTGGTTCTTCTACAGTAATTCTACGATGCAGCTTTTATGTAGCTTTTAAATAAGATACGTTTCATTTTTCCTTTTGTTTTAGTGTCAGGTTCCAGCTTGACTTTAAAGAGTGGTTGCAGTTTCCTGTCTTTTTTCAGGATGTTAAAGACAGTTTTCGCCTTGAAACCCTTATCGTATAATGGCTGCTAGATCTCTGAGGGTGTTACGTCAGGCTCTATACCCTTGGGAACGACTTGGAGACCCGTACTACTTTTTAGCTGGTACGTGTAGTAGTTTTTGTCATTTTTGCTTAAGTAGTGTGTAAGAGTCCTAAAGTTCTCTTCAGTTTTTACCTGACCTTGGTTTCGTGGATGCTGCCATTCTTTGGGGTATTATGTGGAAATTGTCTTTTCCAACAAGTTCAATAATATTGTTACCCAGATTATTCGACCTTATTTCTCGGATGTATATAGGTCGGGGCATTGGGTTCTTTTTGTCCCCTTCGTCAATTCTGCGGGGTAGATCCATATCATATCTGCTAGTATTCTAAATCTGTTGGACTCCTAGGTCTCAGTTCGCTGACTTAGAGTGTGTTTTCTTTAACAATTTACTTTTAATGCCTTGACGAAAGCATTGATCCAAGCTTAGCATTTACCTTTATATATACTGTCTGTTCTGGTTGCTAGTCAATAGGTTCCTTTCGTTGCTTATTATGGTTCGACAAGTCCGTATTTTGTTTCATTTTCAGTTTGTCAATGTTTTCCTCTCACTTTCCTACCGTAAAAGACCTCCAATGGTCGTTTCTTCTTAACTGAGTGAAAAGAGTATTTAATTCGTAAATTTCCCGGACTACAAATTCTTTTAAGTCCCTATGGTTATCATCTCTCTTAAGACATCGTAATATTTCTGAAAGGGTTGAATGGAATCGTTCTATTTGTTCGTTAACAGTGTTTTCGTAAGAGGGTGCAGTGTAATTTTCTATTTCGAGTTGCTCTAACATAAATTTAATTAATTGTGAATTGAAAGATTTTTCGTTGTTCATAACAATGTGTTTAGGGACTCCGAAGTAAAATATCAAATCGCATAATGGGGTTCTAATATCTTCTAAAGCTTTGGATGAAATAATGGGGGATTGAGCTAATTTAAAAAAATTTAGAAAATTTTTCTATTGCAGTCAGTACTAAATGCCGTTCTGTTAAGTATATGTCATGTTGCTATACATGACCAGGGTATTCTGGAATCAGAGCCTGTTTTAGTTCAGGATTAGGAGGATGTCTGTCGTACTTAGACTCTTTACATACTTTGCATTGTCCTACAATATTTGCAATCTTTTGCTTCATCTTGGGAAAGTATAAGTTTTCAGATAATTGCTTTTTATTTTATATTGCGTTACGATGAGCTCTCTTTTGGGTCTTAAGAATTAATTCTTCCCATTGTGTTTTGTTAGTCAGGTCTATTAATTTGGATTGCTTAAATCGAGTTTTGAAAAATTCCTGAAGTGTTTTTTATGGAAAAACTGAATTGTTTCCATTATATTCACTGTAGTATAAATGACGTTTATTACTGATGGGTTAAAGAATTTTTGTAAATTTCGTGTCTATGGTTAGTAGGAAATTTAATTGAAAATTTACATTCGGTTTTGTCAGCTGTGTAAAAGAATATTTGATTTTTGAATGCATTTATTGGGACTTCTATACTAGGTATCAAGTCGTAGCTAGAGATTTCTGCACTATGCTGTGTAGAAACAATAAAGTTGACTTGTTCTGTTGGGTTTCTGGAGAGTACGATAGCACTACGTTTTCTTTCCCTTGCTTGTAAAGTATTTTATAGTCGTAATTCTCAAGATAAGCCTTCCATCTCTTGATTCTTGCATTTCCATTCCAACTACTCAGAGAATGTGTTAGTAGTTGATGCTCTGTAAAGATTTTTACCTTTGCCTTACCGTATAGGTAATTTTTAAGAGCTTTTAGTGCCGAAATTATGGCCAACATCTCTTTCTCATTAGCTGCATAGTTTTCTTTAGCTTTCTAAGGTGTTCTAGAAAGGAATGATATCGGATAATTATCTTGCGATAGGACAGCTCCTATTGCGAAATTAGAAGCATCAGTAGTCAGATAAAAGTCCTTATTGAAATCGGGGTAGCGGAGAATAATTTTTTTGAAACCAGACTACTTTTCAACTTTCTAACTGCTTTTAGCGCTTCTTTATTTAATACAATTAATTTCCTTTATAACAGTTTTTTTGACACATTTCCAACCTAATTTTGCATGATTTTGAATGAATCTTTTGTAGTAGCTGGAAAGACCTAGGAAGGATCTTAGATCCTTCAAAGTTCTAGGGCAGGAATAGTTTGCTATTGCTGCGCCTTTATTTTGGTTTGTCTCTATTCCAGTATCAGAAACAATAAATCCTAGAAATTCGACTCTGTTTTTCATAAACTCACATTTATCTAACTGACTAACTGGCGTTCTGTAGTGTTTGAAAAATTATAGCCAAATTCTTTAAATGGGTATCACCATCTTTACTGAACATGATCCATATAAATGAAACTGATTTGTGTTATCGAAGTATGTCATCTAATGCGCGCTGAAAAATTGATGATGCGATTTGTTTATTTAAGACCGAATGGGAGTCCTGTAAACTCATATTTTCCGTTGTTTACGGAGAAATCGGTATTTTCTATATCAGAATCTTTTAACAAAATTTGATGAAAACCACCTTCAGGGTATTTTTATACCCTTGAAAAAGGGTATTATAATTTTGTCCAGAAATGTGTAACGCATTAAAAGAAGCATCTCTGACCCCACAAAGTATATATATTCTTGATCAGCATCAACAGCCGAGTCGATATAGCCATGTCCGTCGGTCCGTCTGTCCGTCTGTTTCTATGCAAAAAATAGACAGTAGTTTTAAAGCTAGCGGTTTACAATTTTTACCGGATTATTTTTTTTTGTTGCACGCAGATCAAGTTTAAGAATCGGTCGGATCGGACTACTATATCATATAGCTGCCATACAAGCTTTCTAAGCTATTGCAACTGAATTCAACATTTATTCATTTGACATAGCCATACATGGTTTGTGAAAGTTTGGTCCAGATCAGACTACTATGTCATATAGCTGCCATACAAACGACCGATATGAAAACAAGGCTTTGTATGGAAAACTTTTTTGTTTTTAAGGGTATACCATCTTCGGCAAGATGAAGATAACTTTTCTCACTTTTTTTTTTTATGTTTATTGTATTATTTATTGTATCTTCTCCTATTGTGAGACTAAAAATTATTATTCAAATCTTGTTATATAACTTAGATTATTAACACTGTAGAGTAATTGTATAAGTTACAGACGGCCCTAGGATTTCTTTGCTGTGGTGGAAAGTCTTTGCGCTTCAGTCGGCAGACTCGCGCAAGCAACTTCGCGAGAGGATTTTCGTGTGCCGCAAGCTTTGCTTGGTGTTTACTTATTTTAATCTGAATTTCCTCATTGACAAGTTTTATGTGGATGTTTTCGGTGCGTTGGTACCATGGTGCCCCAGTGATTGTGATCGCAGAATAGTAGACTGATTTCGCTGTATAATTTCAATGGTTTTTGAAGCGTTTCCCCATAGTTAATAGCCAGATGGGTTTCAGCACGTTAATGTAGAGCAGTACTTTAAATTCCAGCTTTAGGGGAGAGTTTCAGCTTATAAGCCAGTGAAGATTGGCTGCTTTAAGCTTCATATGAGTCCTCTTGGATTCAATATGTCGCCGCCAGGTGAGGCGTCTATTTAGGTGAACGCCGAGATACGTTAGTACGTTTGCTTGTGGGATTAACGTATATTTCAGGGTACTGGGTGGGTAGGTTTGTCTGTTCAATGTGAAGGTTACATGTCTGCTTTTGGTCTCGTTTATCTTGATGCGCCAGTCCAAAAAACAATCTTTTTCACTATTTTAAGATGGTAGGCAAGTTGTTCTGTTGCCGTTGCTGGGCATCTAGATTGGCAAAGTATTGCGGTATTTTTGAAAAGCGCCGAACAATTATTTATGTAACAAAAATTTAACAAAGATCTGCTAAATATAAATATAACTACAATATAACCATTCAAGAAGGTATTCTAGGATTTTTCATTTATTAACATAAAGAGAGAGTTCAGGGGATAGAGTATGTGATAAGAGGTTGTAAGAGGTTTTCCTATTAGGGATGGAAAAATATATGGTTGTTTAGGAGGTGTTTAGAATCAACCATGCCATGGATAAGCATATGTAGAAACATACCCCCAGCGCAGGTTCGGCGCTCCTTTAGAGGAGGTAACTTCAACAATTTGAGCCTGCAACGGTACGGCGGGAGACGATTATCAGGATCCCAGTTTAAGTTTTTTAGTGCAAATAACAGAAACTGCTTTCGCACCAACTCAATGCTATTTTGGTGAGAGGAGTATTGAGGACTCCAAGCGCACGAGCAGTATTCAAGGATAGGACAAACTAGGGTGATATATAGGGATTTTGTGGTGATAGGTTCGTTACATTTTTTAGACCATCGGTAAATAAAGGCTACCGTTCCTCTGACTTTATTCACTGTCATAGAAATGTGATCATTAAACTTAAGTTTATGATCAAAAAGAACTTCAAGATCATTTATTGTGGAAACACGATCAAGGACGTGATTTCCGAGAGAGTAAAGACAATAAGCGGTATACTGCGATGAAATGTCATAAGTTTACATTTAGAGCAGTTAAGGAAAAGAAAATTGCTTGAGCACCACGTTTAGAGTTCATCTAGGTCTAATTGCAGAAGCCTGTGCAGAAAATGTTCCGAGAAGGAATAGCATAACTTGACATCATCAGCATACATAAGCGTAGAGGCATAACTAATAACATTGGGAAGATCGTTTACAAAGAGTATAAACAACAGTTGTCCTAGAAGACTACCCTGCGGGACACACGATGAGACATGGATGACCTTTGACTTGGTAGTTTAAAATAGGACACGCTGAGTTCGTTCTGAAAGGTAGGAAGCAACCCAAATGAGGATATTTGGAAAACCAATAAGCGAGAGTTTCCGTAGCAAGAGCTGATGATTAACTGAATCAAATGCTTTGCTAAAATCAGTATAAATTACATCAGTTTGCAAGCGATATTGAAAACCTCGGTTGATTATTGAGGGCGATTGCGCTTGTGTGGCTCTTCCACTGTGATACGCCGATGCTGTAGGAGCTGTAGCTTGTAGATTGGATGAACTCCATTTTTTTTCATTGTCCGGCTCTCTGGCCCCAGCTCGATTTTGAACATTGGCTGTGGTTCCTAATTGTTGTATAATATGTTCATGACCATTCCATTAAAATTTTTTTCCTTATGCGCTTCTACGATTTCAGTGGTCGAAACGGTTGCCTCAATAACTTTAAGATCAAGTGAGGGAGAGCAAGAACGCACTCTTCTTGATTTGTTGTCACAATATTTGGTTTTTTTAAAGCATTTTTGACGAGACATTTTTTATGGAATAAGATCAGCATCATTTAGCAGAGACAAAACTGATTTAATGGCAGTTAAGTGGTGCATATAAATGATTGCATCACTCAGAGGAGGAATGTAGGAACAAGTAATGAAAAGGATAAAGGACTCAGAATGAATTTTAACGGCTAAAAATTCAATTCCGAAGTAAAAATTCAATGTTGTTTACGGCAATCAGAACGCCACCTCCAAAGGTTGGGCGATCTTCCCGAAAGATAGTGTACTTCGATACCAAAATTTCATTGTCTATGACAGTGGAGTTTAGCCAGGTTTCTGTTAGCACAATAGCATCGAAGTCAAAGGAAGCACTGTTAGTATAAAGTAAGTTCAATTTTCCAGGAATAATGCGAACGTTTTGGTAGCAACACGAAAAAATCTTGTTGCTTAGTTTTTTGAAATAGTAACTGAACTGGAACCTTGAGAATCTCTGGTCAAGAATTCATGAACAATACTGTGCTCGGGACAGGTTGCAGGATCTAAAACTTTGGCAAGGGAAGCATCTGGTAAAGTTATTTTTAATGAGGATATGCTACGTTTATGTTTAAAAAAATTTTTTTTTATTTTTTTTTTCAATTTTATTTTATTTGCTGGATCTTCTTAATAGAGACTAACAACAAGTTTTAAAATCTTAGACTAATATTATAACTAAAATCCATTTTTTAGCGACGGGTTTAGTTTTAAGCACGGCTCTAATTATTTCGGAACTAATAGAGTGGATGATCGGCACGTTGAAGTCTACTCCAACTGGAAATTCTGGTTAGCGAGCGTGCAAGAGGATTTGGATGAGATGTTAATTTAGCTTGGTGTTTTTTCTTTTTGATGGAAAATTTCGTCAGAAACGGTGTTGATATTTAAATCTCGATGAATATTTGCGTTCCTTATATACCAAGGAGCACCAGTGATGAGTCTAAGTGTCTTAGATTGAACTCTTTGAATTACTTCGATGTTACTACGACTGGCATTTCCCCAAAGTTCAGAGCCGTATTTCCATATTGGCTTGATCACGGTGTTATAGATAAGTATTTTGTATTCAACACAAAGAGGGGATTGAGGGTTGATTAGTCAATGGAGCTTGTTGGTCTCCAACTTTAGTTGCAATTTTTTGGCTGCTATGTGTGAGCGCCAGGTGAGTCTCCTGTCAAGATGGATACCCAAGTATGTGACGGTGTGGGACTGCGGGATTCGTGCTCCGTTTAGAGTAAGGTGGGGACAGGTTTGTCTGTTCAGTGTGTATGTTACGTGTTTACATTTACTTTCATTTACATCAATTCTCCAGTTAGCTAACCATTTTTTAAGAGATTCCAAATGATTTTGTAGAATAACAGTTGCTCTAAGGGGACATTCACTCCGGCTAAGAATGGCAGTGTCATCTGCAAAAGTTGAAGTAGTAAGTTGAATGTTTGTCGGAATGTCCGAAATGTATAGTGTATATAGAATGGGACCGAGAACGCTTCCTTGAGGGACTCCAGCTTTGATTTGATTTCACGCTCAGCAGATGTTGAGGCGCTGCATCTTACGGAGAATAATCTTTTATGCAGATAGGATTCGAGGAGTTTGTGCATACTATTGGGGAGTAATGTTTTGATCTTGTACATGAGTCCATCGAGCCACACCCTGTCAAACGCTTGGGCAATATTAAGAAATAAAGCAGAACAGTATTTTCGTTGTTCAAACGCAGAGTGTATTTCCGTGGTGATACGGTTTACCTGTTCTATTGTACCATGTTTTTCTGGGAACCCAAATTGATGCATTGGGATTATGTTATTTATACTAAGATGGGGACTGATGTGCGATAAGATGAGTTTTTCGAATAGTTTTGATAAGCAGGACAGAAGTCTTATTGGTCTTTATGAAGATGCTTGTGTTTTGTCTTTACCAGGTTTTGGAATCATAACTATAGTTGACTTTTTCCATCTTTGAGAAAAATAACCATATTTAGTCATTGCGTTGAAAAGCGTGCATAAATGATTTACAGCACAGCTCGGTAGTTCTATGATCATTTTTGGAGTAATTCTATCGTGGCCCGGTTCTTTGTTCGGATTTAATTGCTCTTTGATTATTTGAGTAATTTCGCTTGATCGGAATTTCAGGGGCGTAGTGTGTATTAGAGCTGTAGTGTATGTCAGAGCTTGAGAATTCCGGAAGCTCAAATAAATTGGTCGCAGAATTTGTTTGGAAGACTTCTTGGAGGTGCGTTGCAAACACGTTCGCCTTTTCGGAGTCACTTCTAGCTCATCTTCCTGTAAGACTTCGGATAGGGCTGTCTGTTTCAATAGGGGCACTGAGACTGCGCGCTTTCCAGAGTGGGTTTTTGGCACATGTTGGAGAGAGTTGTTCGATGTATTGGTGTTGTGCAAGATTTTCTTCTTGTTTCAGTACTCAGTTCGAGTTGCAGCTTTTAATTTCTCTTTGCTTGCTGGTGATCTGTTTTTTTGCCACTCTCGTCGTAAATTTCTTTTTTCTAAAAGAAGCTGTTGAATTTGCCTATTTGTACGGTACTGATGTATTACTTTTGGTTTCATTTGAGGTGTAGATACGCGTGCAGCAGTGGTGAGAATAAATTCAAATGCATTTACAGAATTATCAATGTCAGTCGTGGTGTAGTGTTGGGCTTAGCTCAATGTGTGAACTTGTATATTTTTTGTAGCGGAGCCAGTTTGTTTGGTTGGATGTAATAATATCAGGCCGTTCCAACGTTGGTGGTTGTTCGAACAGTTGAAGAAGGATAGGAGAGTGGTCCGAGGACAAGTCGGATATTGCTTCTATCCGCGTTAGTTGTTTTGGTATGTTTCGGGTTATAGCAAAGTCTATAAGATCCGGTTTTTTGTTTGGATCAGCTGGCCAATATGTAGGCCTACCCGGAGATATGAAGTCAAGTTTATTCGATCTTGTGGTTAAAGCTTTGTATAATTGCCTTCCTTTTGGGTTTGTAAGACGGGAGCCCCAGTGCGTGTGTTTGGCATTATAATCGCCTGCTGATATGAAATGGGCACCTAGTTGGTTGAAATATTCCATGAAGTCTTCTGCCGAAATAGAAAACCGTGGTGGGCAGTTTATTGAGGCAATACTAAGACTGCCGAAAGACACTTTAATACTTATTGACGTAGCTTGCATGTAATTGATTGCGAATGGCTGCAATTGATGGCGCTTGATGCGTCTCTTGATAAGGATGCCTGTTTCCCCATGAGCTTTGTCGTCTGGATGATTCGTTGAGTAAAAAGTGCACTCACTAAGAAAGAAGTTATTTTTATTTGTGAGATGGGTTTCGGAGACTAACATTATATCAATGTCGTGTTCCTTTAGGAATTGAATAAGTTCGTTTTTGTGCTGTGAAACGCCGTTAGCATTCCAGAAACATATCTTTAAAATAGCCATTTATGGTTTGGAGTGTTGGGATGCAAGCATTTCCATAAGTATGTTTTGATTTCGCATGAGGTCTTGTATTGTAGATTGCATAAACTGCATAAATTCCATCATGCTTTTATGAAGTGAACTAATTAGTGATTCAATTCCAGTTAATGGCTGTTCTAAGATGTGGTGTTTCTCAGATGTTGATTGGGCAGCTGGTGTTTGGGAGATTGCCGACTTAGAAGCTGGCTTTACTATGCCTGTCAAGGCATTTTCAAATGAAACTCCTGGAATTGTGCATACAGGTTCAAAGGAGGACCTAGTTGCTTTGGTGAAAAAGACTCCCGGTGTTGATTGAGATGTAGTTACAGAGTTCTGTTTGGGGAATGGTTGCTTAGAAACGCGACTTTTGAGGTCTTTGTAGACTGGACACCCTCTGAAGTTTGCTGTGTGGTTTCCACCACAGTTACCGCATTTCCTTAGATTAGGGTCGTTTTTATTATTTGGACAGATGCCAGAGTCGTGCAAGTCTCCGCAACCTACGCACACTGGGCGTAGTGTATAGTAGGTTCTAGTGTGGCCATACTCCTGGCAATTCATGCATTTTACAGGAGCATTACATTTATGTGGCTCCTCCACTGTTATTCTGCGGTGGAGTAGATACTGGAGTTTATAGATTGGATGGACGGAATTTTTGTTTTTGGGTTTGTTTTCGGGGCTTAATTCCACTTTGAAAAGAGGCTGTGGTATCTTAGCTCTATTTATAATATTGATAGCCGATTTCACCTCAAATCCTTTCTCTTGTAGAGCAAAGATGATTTCTGCAGTTGACACAGTTGGTTCGATGCCTGTGATTACCACTTGAAGACCCTTACTGCTCTTTAATTGGTAGGTATAGTCATTTTTCTTTATATATTATATCTTAGGATCTTAGGATATATTATATTAGGTCTTTCTCAACGGTGCGGTAGTTATTTTCATTGTTAACTTGATTTTTTTTTTTTATACCCTTGAAAAAGGGTATTATAATTTTGTCCAGAAATGTGTAACGCATTAAAGGAAGCATCTCCGACCCCACAAAGTATATATATTCTTGATCAGCATCAACAGCCGAGTCGATATAGCCATGTCCGTCTGTCCGTCTGTCCGTCTGTCCGTCTGTTTCTATGCAAAAAATAGACAGTAGTTTTAAAGCTAGCGTTTTGAAATTTTTACCAGATCATTATTTTTGTTGCACGCAGATCAAGTTTAAGAATCGGTCGGATCGGACCACTATATCATATAGCTGCCATATAAACGACCGATATGAAAACAAGTCTCTGTATGGAAAACTTTTTTGTTTTCCAAGCTATTGCAACCGAATTCAACATTTATTCATTTGACATAGGCATACATGATTTGTGAAAGTTTGGTCCGGATCGGACCACTATATCATATAGCTGCCATACAAACGACCGATATGAAAACAAGTCTTTGTATGGAAAACTTTTTTGTTTTCCAAGCTATTGCAACCGAATTCAATATTTATCCATTTGACATAGGCATACATGATTTGTGAAAGTTTGGTTCGGATCGGACCACTATATCATATAGCTGCCATACAAACGACCGATATGAAAAAAAGGCTTTGTATGGAAAACTTTTTGTTTTCAAGGGTATACCATCTTCGGCAAGCCGAAGATAACTTTTCTCACTTGTTTTTTAATAAAAATTGTATTTATTTACACAGCAGTCCACTGTTACTGTTTGTAGTAACTTATACTGCAGAGTATCATAATTTCTATAGAGTATTTAACATTTGCATACTTAAACCTAATTAGAGAGTTTAGAGGCATGAATTAATTTTATCAATTAACTTATATATCTTCTCGGCAGATCTGTCGGGTGAATGCGCAGGAGCCTCCTTCTCGCCCTCAGACCCAATACACGTCTCCTCATCAAGAGTTTTCGAGCCAACTGGTTTGGGTGGATTCCCAATTTATTAACGTACGCGGTTGCATGTTTGTTTATGACATCGCCAATCCTTGGTACCTTCAGCTCTTTTTCAATGTCTTTGTTGCGGATGTACCAAGCCGCTGCAGATAGTTTACGCAAGATTTGCGAATGAGCCACACGAATTTTGTTGAGGTGCGACTTTGCGGCGATGCCATACACTTGGATGCCATATTTCCAAATAGGAGCCAAGACAACCTTATAAATTTTGGCCTTGTTGGAAACTGAAAGTTTGTTTCCAGGCCTAAGGAGCCAAGCCATGCTGTTCGCCTTTGTTTTGAGCCGCCGATTTACATCCGTTACATGGCGTTGGAATGTAAGTCGCTTATCCAGAGTGACACCGAGATATTTGTGGGCGTTCGATTGTGTGAGGAGCTCTCCATGCAGAAACACACCAGGTGATGTGTCTTTTCTCAGGGTGTACGTCACGGAAACACAATTTTCCGGATTGACTGCGATGTTCCAGCGTAGGGCCCAGTTCTCAAATTTTTTTAGATAAAGATGAAGCGTATCAGTGGCTGTATAGACGCAAGTATCTCTGGCCAGGACTGCAGTGTCATCAGCAAAGGTGGCAACTAGCAGGTTATTGGGATCTGTAAGCGACATGTTGTCAGCTGAGGGCATGTCGTGTGTATACAGGCTATACAGGCTGTATAGTGTTGTACCTAACACACTTCCCTGGGGTACACCTGCTCTGACTCTTTTTGTTTGGGAGGACAGTCCGTCCTGTACTACTTTAAAGGATCGCTCGTGGAGGAAGGTTTTTATTATCAAAAAGAGCTGAGGATTTAGTAGGCTTTTAAGCTTGTGCAGAAGTCCTTCATGCCACACTCTGTCGAAAGCCTGCTGGATGTCCAGAAAAGCTCCAACGGCGTACTCCTTTCCATGGAAACCTTCCAGTACAAAGTTTACTACGCGGTGTAGCTGTTCAGGTGTGCCATGCCTGAGTCTAAAACCAAACTGAAACTTCGGAATAACTTTCTGGACCTTTCGGGACTCGAGCAATCTTCTCAGGATGCACCTCTCAAGTAATTTGCCAAATGCTGGAAGCAGGCTTATTGGGCGATAGGAGTCTAATTCCTCTGCTGGCTTCCCACGGAGCATAATGATATTCGCCTTCTTCCAGGCGCTTGGGAAGTGTTCCAGTCGAAGAGCAGAGTTGAAAATTAGTACAAGGAATAACAAAGCTCTGTGGGGCATCAGCTTAATGGAGCGGTTGTCGATGTGATCCGCACCAAGACCCCTGTTATTGGAAAGGGATTTTATATCATCTTCCAATTCCGTTAGTTTAATAGGCTTTACAGGAAGAGCCTTCTGCAATGGGGCTTCTAGGGATTCAGCAACCAGTTGTACTCGTCTTGGCGATGCTGTCTCGAATGGCTGGAATCTTTCCTCCACGTTTCTGACAGACGCTTCAGCTCTGTCCTGAGGTGATTTTGCCCAAGTGCCATCTGGGTTACGAACTGGAAACTTTGGAGCAACTTGTCTCTTGAATCTCTTCGTGAGCTTCCAGAGCGCCAATTTTGAGTTTTCATCGGCAGTAACTTTTCCCAGGAACGCGTCAGTTGCTTCTCTTTTCAGTATGGCTAGTACTTTTCTCACCCGATTTGATATCCTTCGGTACAGTCTGTCAATTATTGGATCATTGGTCCTGATGAACTTACGCCGGAGACGTTTCTTGAGAGTTAAGAGTTCTACTGCTTCCGGAGAGAGCGATGTTGCTACGCACGTTGCGTAGGTTAACTGCGCCGCCAGGAGCTGCAATTTGAGCTGCATCTTTGTTAATTTAAGCGTGACTTCGTGTATATTGCCCTTATTTATATGGGTCACATAAAAGTTGTTGGTGCCTATTACCTCCGTAAGTCGTTCGACGATCGAAGAACAATTTGAGTCTCTTATGTAGATGGGAGGGGTTTTGGCTTTGCAGGTTCTGTGGCCACTTCTTCGGGTTCGTCTTCAAGGTGTTCGCCTAATTTTTTGAATCTATTATCGTTTGAAATGTTTTTTTGATTTGATTTTGATTCGGAGGTTTTATTTAGCTTTAATTATTGCCCAACTTTTTATTGTGCTGGCTTAATTTGCGCTTGGTAACTTGTATGTATCGATCCATTCCGGTCTGTATAGTTGGACGTGACTTTAAAATTGTGGTAGGTTGTTTAGGTAATTGACTCGGAAACTGCTTGTTGTTGCTGTTGGGGAAATTATTGACAGGTAGGCATTATTGCGAGGCACTGAGAGACGACGCTCGTCTTGCTCTCTTTTCCGTTGCATTCTGATTTTGTCTTGAATATTTTTGTTGTTGGCACTTTTACCGATTGCTTTTTTATTATTATACGTTGGCATTGTTGATTTTATGTTTTTCTTAGATTACTTAATAGAAGTAACACAAGGTTTCGTGTGCTTGCACATTGCACACAGTAGCGTCTTTTCGCTTGGTGGTGGTACCACTTTATATGTTTTTATGTAGAGTTTTACACTGTTGAGATTGTTAAATTCATGGAGCACAATTGTGAGACGGCTGCACTCGCGTATCTTCCATTCAAGCTGAGGGACCTATACTAAGATTATTTGCAAGGTGAACCCTAACGTCATCTGCTGTGGCGTCAGGCATAAGATGGATTTGCGGGGAGCCACAGCTCTCACCGTAAGTCCAGAAGATCTCGATTCAGATGATAGACCCGTAAATGTCTTTGGTGATTTTAGCAGGGGTTGGCACCCGCCCGGGTTGGTGCACCGGCAGGCAGGCGTAGTGATGGAGGAGCAGGCTGGCTTGGTGACATGACGGTTGAAGATTTGTCAAGCATGGGACCAGGTGGGAGATTCCTAATGGCAGGTTCCGGCGGATCAACTTTTGAAGTTGGAAGACCCGGTTTCTGAAGAGCTAGGCTGGGTGGCTGTTCGCCAGGGGCATCAACCACAACATTACTTACTGGCAAATGTGTGGCTGGAGTGGTACATATATTCATTTGCTGGTTATTGCTAGGGATTTTCCGTCGTGGTGATTCGCTTAGTAGTTTAAGGTTCAGAAATAAAGATTCGAGGTTGAGAAACTGCTCATTTAATGAGGCAAATTGTTGCCGAACCTCTCGGAAACCATTTCGAGTTTGCCGCATAAACGTTTGCATCTCTCCTTCTATCTCTCTACAGGCCAAACAGGACCAGGTCAGACCGATGCCTTTACCCAAGAGATCACCAAGTCGGCCATAATGACCGACTCCCGCGCATTTCATGTGCGAGCAATTATCGCAAAGCCAGCAAGTTAGATAAGAGTCGCTGGTAATAGCTCCTCCAAATTCGCATCTCTTTGAGGTACAAACCAAAGACATTTTGGGTAATAAAAGAGAGAATGCGCTCAAATACAGATGGTCCAGCGAATGTACGATGAAGAGTGGGATCCAACGACGGTAACGAGGGAGTGATTTCGGCGAACAGCAGGAGCAGCGGCAATCCAGAGGGAGATGAAGAAGCTCCACAAAAGGGGGAGTGCGATAGAGACCGGTGAGCTGCTTGTTGTAACAAAACAAAGCAACGATTATTGGTTACTTTGTTGTTGTTGTTCACGAATCACAGTTTTATCGCGTTTATAATAAACGAAGAATATGCGTTTAAAAATAAACTTTCGAGGCGTTCTTTAGTTTCAGGACCACTTCGCGATACAGAAGGTTGATTAAATCAATTCAGAGCTGATAATAGGTAGCTAGTTCGTTCGGGAAACGTTTAAATTATGGAGCGATGATAGGCCGATAAAGTTCAACGTCAGGAAATGTAGAGGTTGTGAGCTGATGGTTTGTAGGCATGTCAGCTGTGTATAGGGTGTACAGAACGGGGGCCAGCACACTACCTTGGGGGACTCCAGCATTGATAACGCGGTCATGTGAAGTCTAACTGTACACCTGGTTGAGAACACTCTTTTGAAGAGATATGTTTCAAGCCTTTCATGTGTGTTCTGGGGAAGTAGTTTCATTTTCTTGTGCATTCGTCCTTTCAGCCAGACTCAGCCAAATGCTTGCGCAACATCTAAGAATATTGCTGAGAAGTATTCCCGGTTCTCAAAAGCGGTACGAATTTCTTTTTTGATGCGTTTGACCTGTTCGATCGTTCCATTATTTTTCCGAAAGCCAAATTGATCCGATGGTATTGTATTCTATCTTCTCAGGTAGGGAGTTAGTTGTTTTAAAAATGCCTTATCAAGTTTCGAGAGACACGTTAGAAGACTGATTGGTCTGTAGGATGAGGGTTTTGTCTTTGCCTGTCTTGGAAATCATTACTATGACCGCCCTTTTCCACCTTTGGGGATAGTATCCAAGTTTCATAATAACATTGAAGAGGTGACATAAGGTCAAAACTGCACACGGTGGGATTATTTTTAATGTCACCAAGTCATGTGCAGGTAATTTTTGGGGCTTAATATCTTTTATGATAGATGCTATCTCAGTTTGGCTGAATTTTACTGGATTTATAGGTGGCAAGTTTTTAGGTACAGCAGGGAGGACAAATGAGTCGCTAGCAGGATTTGGTTGAAATACCTTCTGCAGGTGATCGGCGAACGCATTAGGTCTATCGTCGCTGCGTATCCAGCTTTCAAAAGGTCCTCGCAGTGGAACGGCTGATTCTGCCAGTTTTTTATACCCTTGAAAAAGGGTATTATAATTTTGTCCAAAAATGTGTAACGCATTAAAGGAAGCATCTCCGACTCCACAAAGTATATATATTCTTGATCAGCATCAACAGCCGAGTCGATATAGCCATGTCCGTCTGTCCGTCTGTTTCTATGCAAAAAATAGACAGTAGTTTTAAAGCTAGCGTTTTAAAATTTTTACCAGATCATTACTTTTATTGCACGCAGATCAAGTTTAAGAATCGGTCGGATCGGACCACTATATCGTATAGCTGCCATACAAACGACCGATATGAAAACAAGTCTTTGTATGGGAAACTTTTTTGTTTTCCAAGCTATTGCAACTGAATTCAACACTTATTTATTTGACATAGCCATACATGATTTGTAAGAGTTTGGTCCGGATCGAACCACTATATCATATAGCTGCCATACAAACGACTGATATGAAAACAAGTCTTTGTATGAAAAATTTTTTTGTTTTCCAACCTATTGCAACTGAATTCAACATTTATTTATTTGACATAGCTATACATAATTTGTGAAAGTTTGGTCCGGATCGGACTACTATATCATATAGCTGCCATACAAACGACCGATATGAAAACAAGTCTTTGTATGGAAACCTTTTTTGTTTTCCGAGCTATTTCAACCGAATTCAACATTTATCCATTTGACATAGCCATACACGATTTGTGAAAGTTTGATATGGATCGCATCACTATATCATATAGCTGCCATACAAACGACCGATATGAAGACAAGTCTTTGTAGGGAAAACTTTATTTGTTTTTAAGGGTATACCATCTTCGGCAAGCCGAAGATAACTTTTCTCACTTGTTTTTAATTTAATTTTGCTTGAAACTTTTATTTAACTATTTCAAACGCAGAATATGTATTCGAGCGATGGTGCATTGCCCGGAGCGTCTTTTTCGCTTTCGATATATTTATTTGTTTTTTATTAATAACCATTCACTTCACTAGAATCAACTGATTTTATCGGAGCTTGATGAAAACACGTCTTCACGCATCAGCATACAAATGATTAATTCGTGAGAAGCCGAAGTGTTACACCTGATTCGAAGAGATAAGATTCGAACACTTTGTGTGTATTCTGGGGAAGCAGTTTCATTATCTTGTGCAATAGTCCTTTCAGCCGCACTCCCGCAGTATTCCCGGTTCTCAAAAGCGGTACGAATTTCTTTTTTGATGCGATTGACCTGTTCGATCGTTCCATTATTTTTCCGAAAGCCAAATTGATGCGATCGTATTTTATTCCGTGATTTTAGGTAGGGAGTTAGTTGTTTTAAAATGCCTTTTCAAACAGTTTCGAGAGACGCGTTAGATGACTGATTGGTCTGTAGGATGAGGGTTATGTTTTTGACTGGCTTGGGAATCATTACTATGACCGCCCTTTTCCACCTTTGGGGATAGTATCCAAGTTTCGTAATATCATTGAAGAAGTGGCATAAGGTCAGAACCGTACACGTTGGGAGTTCTATAATCATTTTTGGTGTCACCAAGTCATGTCCAGGTGAGTTTTTGAATATAATTAAATTTATAGGTGGTAAGGTTTTAGTGACTCCAGGTAGGACAAATGAGTTGCTAGCAGGATTGGGTTGGAATAACTTCTGTAGGTGATCGGCGAATGCATTGGCTCGATCTTTGGCGCTGCGTTTCCAACCTTTAGAGGGGCCTCGCAGTGGATCGACTGTTTCTGACGGTGGCTGAATTTTTCTTTGTGTGCTTTCTACGGAGGGTTCTTTTTACTGATGAGCGATAGTTTGTTCAATGTATAGATGCTGGGCGTTTGCTTCCTCAAGCTTAAGTACCCTGGCTTGTCTTCGTGTAGCTCTTTTTGTTCTTTAGCCGTTGGGGATCTGTGATTCTGCCATTCTCTTTTTAGTCTTCGTCTTTCAAGTAATAGCTGCTCGATTTCGCGATTTGTCTTGCTATGCGTACAAACATATTTCGCGTACCTTACCCAGTTGGTCCTGTTGTCTGTCAGCCTGTAGGGCCGCTCAGTTTTATATGGTCGATGCGTGAGAGTAAGTAGAACTGGAGAGTTATCTGATGATAGTTTTGCAAGTGACTCGGCTGTAATAATATTTCTCGGGATCTTCCTTATTATTGCGAAGTCAATGACGTCCGGGAGCTTATTTGGATCTGCTGGCCAGTATGTAGTGTATGATCGGAAGTCCTTTGTATTCCTTATGGAGCATAGATCCGTATATTTAGTAAGATAGAAAGTCCATTGTATTCCTTATGGAGCATAGCTCCGTTTATTTTGTAGTTATGCTTGTGTCAGTTCTCAAACTTGACTGATTCTTAAAGCTAATATAATATTCTTCTTAGGCTATGGATTAAGCTTTTGCTGCCTGGCGAAGTCGGCAGAGAAGCGGCTATTAGATATGTATAATAAAAGAGTTGGGCGAAAATGCTATATGCGCACAGTATGTATATAGTGGGCTTTTGGTTAGCGTGGGAATGCTGACCATGCATTTGTGCAGTGTGCTTCAGAAGCGGGCGATCATATAATGCTTCCACTTGAACATTATTGTTTATAATAGCACTGCCAATGCGTATGTAATTATGTTATTGATTTATGCAAGTATTCTGAGTACATTGTACTCTATGTAAATATGTACTCTAAATATATATGTACGCATACCATATTAAAATCCAAACTCCAGGCATTCTTTCAGCGCTCTAGTCTAAAAAGAGGTGTGGGCGGAAGAAGCGAAGTCAACAATCGACCTATGTCCCATTCTCCTACTGGATGTATGCCGATGGCACCTCTCTGAAGCGGAGTCTCCTACGCAGATGTAGCTAAAGCCTGGATGGGCCCCAAGCAGGATCGGCAACAGGTGCCACAGCCCTTCCAGCAGCAACCTGAGACCAGGAAGCACAGCCGGCAAAGGAGTCGGTCTAGAGGCGGACATCAGCCCCCTTTGGACATAAACACTTTTAGCATCCTGCAGACGCTAAACGAAAGCATGAACGCTCTGCGCTCCCTTCAGGAACAGCAGATGGAACAAACGAGGATGATGCTACTACAGCAAGGGCAGATGATCCATCTGCTCACTGCTATACACGCGCAGACAGCGACAAAATGAAGCCGCTGCGCATTTTAGTATGGAACGCCAACGGCGTCCCCGCGAGACTGCCCGAAGTTGAATGCTTTGTGCTGCGCTACGAAATTGATGTTTTGCTTATCAGTGAAACACATTGCAAAGATGTAGTCAAGCCCAAACTGTATGGTTACGAGGCCTATACTGCAAACGACCCGGGTGAGGGTAACGCCAAAGGTGGATCAGCGATTATGATCAACTCAAGTTTGGTTCATTTTCCTCTTCCTTCAGTAGCCACTAAAAGGGTGCAACTTGCATCTGCAACTATAGAAAAAGGGCATTATAAACTTCGGCGCGGTCTACTGCCCACTGAGATTCGTTTGGACCACAGACAACTTCAAATCCATATTGCAGCAACAACAGCATAAATTCATTGTGGCAGGAGACTGGAATGCGTTCCACTGGCTTTTGGGAGCAGGGAGGTGCAACCAAAGAGGTCATGCCCTGGCAAATCAAATCATTAACTCTGATGTAAGCTCGCTAGCACCAGGTGGCCCCACGAGGTTCCCTTATGGCAGTAGAGGGTCTCCAGTCTACATCAATTTTACGCTGACAAGAGGTATCCTGGGCTTACACTCAGATATCCGGTTACCGAGCTCAGCTCTGACCACTTACCTAATATCATCACTCTGGACACAAGAGCTACAGCCTATCCCAAAGTCGAGCGGCTTATCAGCAGGCGCACTAACATGGAACGTTTTCAAGAGCACCTCGAGTCGTCACTGAACCTTGACATGGCGCTGAACTCCGAGCGGGACATCGAAGTTGCAATCGACTCTCTCACCCACAACATCCAAGTAGCAGCTAGATTGGCCACTCACACCCCAGGACTGAGACCCGCAGCAGCCAGAATACCGGTCCCCAGAGAGATTCTGCTGCTCATTGCAGAGAAGAGGCGCTGACACTCCAGATGGATGAGATCGCGCCACCCGCTGGACAAAGCTGATTTTTACAGGGCGAAGTCTATCCTCCATCGTGCACTGGTGGTACACAAAGCAGCATGGTTCGAGGACAGGTTAGCCAATACCGGTACCGAAGCCGACGCGACGCACTCGCTCTGGAAGGCCACACGTGCGATTAAAAGACGTTGCCTAAGGAAAGCACCATTGGTGAACAGCAACGGGGTATGGTGCCGAACTGATTTGGAGCAAGCAGAAGCGTTTGCCGCGCACCTGGCCGAGCGGTTCCAATCTTTTAACCTCGCCAGTCCACAGCAGGTTGAAGAGACTCACGATCAGCTGTCCCAAGCTCTCCAAATGGACATGGCGATCAACCGTTCGATCCTGTTGAAATAGTGATGTTATCGCCCAGCAAAACTCTAAAAAGCACCAGGCCATGATGCAATATGTAACGCCACTCTAAAGGCCCTACCGAGAAGAGCGATCCGCTACGTAGCAATGCTTTTCAATGCTATTGTGAGGCTGCAGTACTTCCCGCCTCAGTGGAAACTGGGAATCATCTCTACGATACATAAAGCTAGCAAGCCGGAGAAGGACCCTGGATCGTACCGGCCGATTAGTCTCCTCCCATCGATCTCAAAGGTGTTTGAGAGGCTGATTGCCGCCCGGATGGTCAGGTTTATAGATGCCCAGGGAATAATGCCAGAACACCAGTTCGGATTCCGTGCTGGTCACTGCACTGTGGAGCAACTGCATCGAGTGGTCGATCAAATTTTAACGGCCTTCGACTGCGACGAATACTGCAACGCTCTTTTTCTCGATGTCCGGGAGGCGTTTGACCGTGTGTGGCATCCTGGTCTGCTACTGAAAATCAAGAATACCCTGCCTGCGCCTTACTACTGCCTCCTGGCGTCGTACCTTAGGAATAGGAGATTTGCGGTCCGGTTCCACTCTGCGCTCTCAACCGAGTATAATGCAGCAGCTGGAGTGCCCCAGGGAAGCGTCCTAGGCCCGCTACTATACTGCCTTTATAGCCATGACATGCCGCGCCCGGCTGACAGTCTCTACGGAACGTCAATGCTGGCCACATTTGCCGACGACGTGTGCATAACGCACAGGTCCAGGTGCGAGCAGGAGGCCGCCAACGGTATCCAGAACTACGCAACAAGATTTTCCGACTGGGCTAGGAGATGGAATATTGGCATAAATGGCAACAAGTCCACGAATGTTTGCTACACCCTCAAACGGAGAACGCCACCAGCAGTGCTCATTGACGACACCCCTGTGGAAGGTGGTTGACCCTGTGGAGGTTGACTCAGCCAAATACCTGGGGGTCATACTCGACCGCAAGCTCACTTTCTCGAAGCAAGTGAGTGAATTAAGAATACGCATACGGGCCGCTGCGTCAAAGCACTACTGGCTCATGGGCCCGCGTAGCAAACTTTCGCTGAGAAATAAGTTGACTATATATAATCAAATCATAGCTCCTATTTGGAGGTTTGGAGGTATGCGTGCTAAATTTGGGGCCTGGCGTGTGACAGCCAGATCCGCAGAATCCAGAGCATCCAAAATAAGATGGCGAGGACGATCACTGGCTGCGAGTGGTATGTGAGGAACCCACCCTCCACAGTGACCTAAAGCTGCTCACGGTCTTTGAGACCATAAACTTCCACTCCAGCCGCTACAACGACCGACTGGACCGCCATCGCAACCGACTCGCTAAGGGTCTCCCCAGACCTCGCCCACAAAGGAGGCTCAACAGGCGACTTCCTAGGGACTTTATTGACCGGCTGCCAACAAGACGCACAGCAAGATGATGATAAGCCAAACGATATACTCCCCATCGTCTTTCTTTCTTTTATATTTTTTGTTTTTAAGTTTTGTAAATTTTGTCAGTTTGTAAGTTTAAATTTAGTAATAATGGTAACGCTTAGCACACTTAGCCGGCGAGCCTCTTGGGCAGTATTAATAGATGCCAAGGTCACCAAGGGGTTTTAAGATACCCTGTATGCCTCAATAAATAGTTATAGAAAAAAAAAAATAAATAAATATAAGGGCATAGGACACTCTAAGATAACATGCTCAAGCTATGATAAACTGCTATCCGACCACAGCGCAGTAAACTTGCTCCTAAACATCCCTGTCCTCAGAAAATCGCCGCCCAGAAGACTTACCGGGAAACACACAAATACTCCCAAACTTACGTTCTGGATGCTTTCCTCCTTATACCCAGGTCCCCCTCTTTCCACACCAAGCAAAATAGATGCGGCCATCGAAAAACTAACCAAAGAGATGCACAATGCCGCTGAGTTTGCGAATCCACCTCCACCGACTACCCCGAGAGCACCTGAAAGAGATGTGCACTTGTGGTCTCCGGAAATCGCGGCCCTCGTGGCCGAAAAAAGGCGCCTCAGAAGAGTCTGGTTTTCCTCGCGCAACTCCAGGAACAAGACAGCACTTCATCGTGCCACCAAGGAGCTGAAGGACAAGCTAACCATCCTACGGCAGGACTCCTTCCATAGATTTCCTAAGGATCTGGAACCTGGAGACCCGCAGCACAATCTGTGGAATGTCACGAGGCACATAAAAAGACCTGCAAAGAAGATATCACCCGTGCGCAAAGTGGACGGTTCCTGGTGTCGGTCTGAGGTCGAAAGAGCAGAAGCCTTTGCTGACCATCTACATAGTGCATTCTCACCTTTCGACAGATGCACTGGCGAAGAAAGAGCTGCAACCATAAGGTTCGTAGACAGCGCAAGTGCTCCTGGCCCGCCAATACAGCCCGACGAACCAGAGGAGATTGCGCAGGAGATCGCGTCCCTAAAAAATTGCAAGTCACCAGGTATTGACCGAATCGATACATCAGCACTGAAAATGTTGCCCCTAATCTATTCCCAAAGGTTGGCTTACATCTTTAACAGCTGCCTCCGTCTACGGTACTTTTCTTAAGAGTGGAAGCGTGCGGAAGTAATTGTCCTCCTCAAGCCTGGAAAACCTGAAGCCAATCTAGCCTCGTATCGTCCGTTTAATTTGCTGGCAATCCTCTCCAAATTACTTGAAAGGTAATTTCCCGTAGAGTACTGCCAGTACTGGACGTGGCCGGACTGATCCCTGATCACCAGTTTGGCTTCACCCGCTTCAATGGAACACCTGAGCAATGCCACCGGCTTGTTAAGAGCATACTTAAGGCCTTCGAAGAGAAGAAGTACTGATGCGGCGTTATGCTTGATGTCAAACAGGCATTTGACACAGTCTGGCATCCTGGACTCCTTTTCAAAATTAAATCCCACCTTTCAAGTTCACACTTCGCCTTCCTCAAGTCATACACAGAGTGAAGAGAATTCCGAGTGAAATGATGTTCATCAATCAGCACGCCTAGGCCTACAAGAGCATGAGTTCTTCATGGCTGTGTTCTTGGACCCATCTTGTACACACTCTACACAGCGGACATTCCTATCGCCCCCTCCCGAAACCTTACAGTAGCCACATATGCCGATAATACCGCCTTCCTAGCCTCCGCCACAGATCCCCAGGAAGCATCAGCCATCATACAGAGACAACTGGATGCCCTCGATCCATGGCTGCAACGATGGAATATTGTGGTCAACGTAGAGAAATCCTCCCACACAACCTTTGCAGGGGGGAATGCCCCTACCGTCACATTCAACGGGGAAACCATCCCAATGAATAGCACTCCCAAATATGTAGGGCTGACCCTGGACCGCAGGCTCACGCGGCGCCCTCATCTGATCAACAAGCGCAACCAGGCTAACCTATGACTTAAGCAACTGCACTGGCTTCTGGGGAGAAGGTCCAAGCTCAAAGAAAAATTTAAACTGCTTATTTACAAAGTAGTGCTTAAGCCAATCTGGAAATATGGGATACAGTTGTGGGGCACGGCAAGTTGTTCTAACCTTATCAATATCCCCGGGTTTCAGAATAAATGCCTGAGAACTGTTTCGAACGCCCATCCGTACCACGAAAACTCAATAATCCATAAAGAGCTTGGAATTTCATGGGTAGCAGAGGAGATCACCCGTCCCAGCGAAAGATACACAAAAAGACTGGGCAACCACCCAAACCACCTGGCCATCAACCTCCTTCCGCGGGTTTGATTTGTTTTTCGCACACAACATTCCACAAAAACGATTTAATTAATAAGTTCCACATAGACAAACTTCACATGTCATAATTCCCGTCATTAAGTTTTTCTATTTGAATTGACATACTCATTATGAATTCTGACGTTTTCTTTCGTTTTACAATTCACGAAGAAAATGGGCCCATAACCTGTATTGGTTATTTAGATAATGAAACACAAGCGCAATGTTGAATTGTGAACGTTTAATACTTCATTTAAAGAACATAAAAATGTGAAGTAACGCATAAGAGATAACAAGGTTGCCAGATATTTGGGTTGAAGCTTACAAACAAAGACACTCGATAATTGAGAAATAAAGAGATGCCTAAAGAAAGAAGACACAGAAAGAAACTCTAAAGAACTTTCAGATAGAGCAGTTTACGAATACAATTATTTTCATTCAACCACAATGAAGCGAGCATTAGAAGTATTCTTTGGCAAGAGGATAACGACAAACCCGGACCAATACGAATAAGCTACATTACACAAGTAAGGTAGCACCAGTCGAGTTTCCCGATTGCAAAATACCCTGTACCCTTAGACATGCTTACAATTTATTTATTTAATAATTTCAAATTTAAAAATTAGATAGCTTTTATAAGCACCAACGTATATGCTGAATTGCATAGCATTAGGTTTATAATTGTGGGCGTGGCAGTTTTTTGGGGCTTGCGGGGAACAGTGTTTTGCTGTTTGCGGGGGAACGGGGGATGATATCAAAATAAAAAAAAAATGTACTGCGTATGGTAATTACCTATCCAACGATATATGGCACATGTCTGTAGCTCTTGTTTCTGAGATCTAGGCGTTGATACGGACAGACGGACGGACGGACGGACAGACGGACAGACGGACATGGCTATATCGACTCGGCTGTTAATGCTGATCAAGAATATATATACTTTATGGGGCCGGAGATGCTTCCTTCTGCCTGTTACATACATTTGCACCATATTATGATAACCTTTTCACCCATTTTTAATGGGTACAGGGTATAAAAATATCGAAAAACTTAAAAATACAAAAAAATGCGACCTTTCAAGACAAAGGAAAATCAGGACATAGTTAACTACGTACCAGGACAGTTTAAAACTTACACCAAGATATAGAAAAGCAATTGTTATGAAAAACGGAAACACAAATGTTTACGGGAATCTGGAAAAACAGCCATATCAAAACTTAAAACATCCTACATATTACATAGCCGGAAGCCCAGATCACGACGACCTGGTGATGTTAGAGCAGAGTCTAAACAGCATTATAGATAACAAGTGAGAAAAGTTATTTTCGGCTTGCCGAAGATGGTATACCCTTGAAAACAAAAAGTTTTCCATACAAAGACTTGTTTTCATATCGGTCGTTTGTATGGCAGCTATATGATATAGTATTCCGATCCGGACCAAACTTTCGCAAATCATGTATGGCTATGTCGAATGGATAAATGTTGAATTCGGTTGCAATAGGTTGGAAAACAAAAAAATTTTTCATGCAAAGACTTGTTTTCATATCGGTCGTTTGTATGGCAGCTATATGATATAGTGATCCGATCCGGATCAAACTTTCACAAATCATGTATGGCTATGTCAAATGAAAAAGTGTTGAATTCGGTTGCAATAGCTTGGAAATAAATAAAATCTTTTCAGTATCAAACTCTCCTAAAAATTCTATTCATACAAGTGAAAAAAGTTATCTTCGGCTTGCCGAAGATGGTATACCCTTGAAAACAAAAAAGTTTTCCATACAAAAACTTGTTTTCATATCGGTTGTGTGTATGGCAGCTATATGATATAGTGGTCCGATCCGACCTATTTTTAAACAAAAATAATGATCTGGTAAAAATTTCAAAACGCTAGCAGCTTTAAAACTACTGTCTATTATTTGAATAGAAACAGACGGACAGACGGATAGACGGACAGACGGACAGATGGACATGGCTATATCGACTCGGCTGTTGATGCTGATCAAGAATATATATACTTTGTGGAGTCGGAGATGCTTCCTTTAATGCGTTAAACATTTCTGGACAAAAAATATAATACCCTTTTTCAAGGGTATAAAAAGCAGTTCAGTCAGCATCGAGACGGCCATAAGTTGTTTAACCAGATTAGGCTATTAAAGAACTTATCTACATAAATTATGCCATACTGTGGGCGCGACTAAATAAAAATGAATTAATTGAAAAAAAGAAAACCTTTCAAAAAAATACCATGCCAACCCTCTCGATGAAAGAAGTATACATTTTTCACAATAAAACCACATTTCTACTTGTATATGATTCGACTCAAAGCAAAACTGACTAAAGAGTCAGATTGCATTTCTGCGCCCATCATCATTAAAAAATGTAGTAAAGAGGCTTTTCATCAATATGAGAGCAATATTAAAAAATTAAATACAATCCAAGCACTGACTTTTCAGATAAATTTTCTTTAATACAGGAGAAAATAACTGTAGAAATGGTGTTTAAAAATGACACCAACCAAGTAAATTGTCCGATGTGCAAAGTGCCCGGGCATCAAATAATATAATATATTGTTACAAATTTGAAGCATTGTGTCCCCAGGAAAGAGTGAACGCAGATGAAAAATTAAGTTTAGGATTTAAGCGTTTGAAGCGGCATTAACTGAAAAATGTATTAGTGAGTTATTATGCTCCTATTGCAATGGAAACCACTATAGCATGTTACACATTAGAAAATAATATTTAAACACATGTATTACAAGGGTAGTGCGATAAGTACTTAGCCTCACTATCGGATGGCGCCAGTATCGCAAGACCAATTTATTTATTGTGTAGTATATTCTCTTATATGGCTACTGTCGAACCGCGTGTGAAAGCGGGAGTGTCAGCGCTTTCCACCATGATAACGCAACGGCTCACAAGTCCGCCCTCGCAGACGCCAAATTGGTCGAATTGGGCTACGAACTGCTGCCCCATCCACCGTATTCTGCAGATTTGGCCCCGTGCGACTTCTTTCTGTTTCCAAACTTAAAAAATTCACTCGCCGGACAGAAATTTCAGTCGAATAAGGAGATCATCGACGCAACGGAGGCGCATTTTGCAGACCTCAAAAAAGTATTTTTCAAACCGGTTAAAGAAATTGGGCAGCGCTGGGTCAAATGTTTCGAACTAAAGGGAAACCATGTAGGCTAATCGAACCACCCTCGTATTTCTGAACAAGCGTTATTGGCCACAGCTTATGTTCAAATTAAAGGTAAAGATAGGAAATTTTAAACATATAGAGATTTAATTGATAATGGTTCACAAAGCACAATAATATCAGAAAGAGGGGGAAAAAAATTTTAAATTGCCGAAAATGGGGTCTCATAGTGAGATTAGTGGTATCATCCACAAATAAGTTTAATTCAACATACATCTTAATGTTGCCTATCAAAAAGACAAATTCAAAAATATTAAACGTTAGTACAATTTTAAAAATAAGTATAATTGTATATAATATATTTGTAGTATAATATAAAATATAAATAAACAGGACTAAAAAAAATAATCGTTAGACGTTCCGATTTAGATAGACCACGCGGTGGACTCCAAGCCCACGAGCAGTATTCAAGTATAGGACGAACTAGGATAATATATAAGCATCTGGTGGTGAAAGGATCGTTAAATTCCTTCGACCATCGCTTAAAAAAGGCTAAAATTCCTCTGGTTTTATTCACTGTCATAGAAATGTGATCATTAAACTTAAGTTTATGATCAAAAAGAACTTCAAGATCATTTATTGTGGAAACACGATTAAGGACGTGATTTCCGAGAGAGTAAAGACAATAAGCGGTATACTGCGATGAAATGTCATAAGTTTGCATTTAGAGCAGTTAAGGAAAAAAAATTGCTTGAGCACCACGTTTAGAGTTCATCTAGGTCTAATTGCAGAAGCCTGTGCAGAAAATGTTCCGAGAAGGAATAGCATAACTTGACATCATCAGCATACATAAGCGTAGAGGCATAACTTATAACATTGGGAAGATTGTTTACAAAGAGTATAAACAACAGTTGTCCTAGAAGACTACCCTGCGGGACACACGATGAGACATGGATGACCTTTGACTTGGTAGTTTAAAATAGGACACGCTGAGTTCGATCTGAAAGGTAGGAAGCAACCCACATGAGGATATTTGGAAAACCAATAAGCGAGAGTTTCCGTAGCAAGAGCTGATGATTAACTGAATCAAAGGCGTTGCTAAAGTCAGTATAAATTACATCAGTTTACAAGCGATAATGAAAACCTCGGTTGATTATTGACAATAATTCAAGTAGATTAGTTGTTGTCGAGCGAAGCTTGACAAAACCATGCTGTGCTGGTGAGATTATGCTCTTCCATGCATGTTGCAGCTGCGATGTGATGAGTTTCTACAGAATCTTGGGAATCGCAGAAAGCTTAGCAATACCGGGGTAGTTCTCAATGGAAGCCTTAGAGCCTTTTTTATGAATAGGCATAAAATATGATTCATTCCATAATTTAGTTAGAAATGTTAGCTCCAAGGATAGGTTAAATAGTATAGTGAAAGGTAAGGTAAGAAGATCGGAGCACCTTCTGAGAATGCAACTAGGTACATTGTCTGGGCCTGGTGAAAATGAGATTTTGATTGTTGAAAGAGCCGTTAAATCATCGTGACAGTGGAATTTGGAAAGGGAAATGTTATTTATGTAGGGTAAATGATATGGATAGTTAGAGGAGAGATCAAATGAATCAGATGAGTGGGTTCATTAAAAAAATGACGCAAAAAATTACCAATACCTATATATGAAGAGCCAGAATTATTATTATATTAGGCGAAAGGGGGGAAAGATTCGATTCACGTTTGTAGTTTAAAAAAAAATAGAAAGAGTATGGATCCTTTTGAAAATTGTGTTTATATTTTATGATATAATAAATATAATTTAAGTTAAATTTGGCCACAAGAAGTTTAGATGGAGCCATGTTGAGATTATGTGAAAGGTGGCATAGGTTATAAACAAACTGTTGAAAAAATGATCGAATGCAGTTACAAGTCGCCAAAATTAACGAAGCAATGTTCTATAAAAATGGAAATTATACCAGATGGAGTTATGATACCATTTCGCCAGGCGCCAAGCCGATTTTCCGAAGACGAAGTTTAAGCCGCAGGACAACAGGTGGATATGTGGCTCGATCAAGGGTTTTTTCGTAAATCAACGTCACACATTGAAAGCAGAGTTGTGGTCCTAAAAAATAAAAATAAATCTTTGCGAGTATGCGTGGGCTATGGAAAACTGAACAGCATGGTGTTAAAAGACCGTTTTCCGGTTCCGCTAAGCGAAAATGTGTTTTAAAGCTGCCCAGTTTTTCACAATCATGGATCTTGAAAATGGCTTCTTCCATGTACCAGCTGAAGAAAGCAAAGCGTATACAGCATTCATTACTTGAGAAGGGCTGTTTGAGTTCAATAGAGCGCAGTTTGGTTTTCAAAATTCTCCAGCCGAATTTATAAGATTTGTTAATCATAACTATGCAGCATGGATTCATGGACGATATAATAAAATAATTTCGAAAGTTTAAATACACTTACTCTGCGCTTAGGTCATCTTTCAGGATATGTGTACCTTTCCCGATGTTCGACACGATCTGTTCGCCCAGCTTTTGGCCGGAGAACATATTCGTATAAGAACATTAGCCGAATACAGTCAACAAAAAAATTAACAAGCCTATGGAAGTTAAGCTCCCAAAGCCTAAAAACCCTGAATCCTCATCTTCTTCTTCAAAAAACTAACAACATCTATTATTCTTACCTATCAGAATAATAGGGGGCTACGGAGTAAGTCACCTAAACCGTAATCTGATAGTTCATCTTTTGCATCCCAGATTGTAGTCTTCACAGACACCTGGGTAAAGCCGGAGATTTTTAGCTCCGAAATCTTCCCAGACAGGTACACCACTTACAGACGGGACCGACCACTAAGAAGGGGAGGAGGAGTCCAAATCTCTGTGGACTCCGACTTCGCTTCTGAAGAGGTTAAGTTACCGAATCCTGGTGATACTGAATTCTTATGTGTGAAAATCATTATGTCGCTTCAATCACTGTTCATTACATGCTCATATATACCACCTTCTTCTGAACCACCTACATATTGGCACCACTTATCGATAGTGACATTTAGTGACTCTAAGAGACTTCAATTTACCTGAACTTATCTGGTCAAACATCGAGAATTCACCATCTTTAACATTCTCAATACATCATGATTTTACTGAGGGTATGTTCGACATATCCCTTGGTCAAATAAACCACGTAAGGAATTCTTTAGGTCGGCTTCTAGATCTATGTTTCGTTTCTGACCCAGATGGAATAACCGTTTCCAGAGCCATGCCACTTTCGTCCCCAGAAGATCCTTACCACCCAACGCTTGAGGTGTCGATTGAAACCCTTACTGCTAGCAACCTTTAGTCTCGCCTTAAGGTTAATAAAACTCGCTGCTTTGGCAAGGCTGATTTTCAGAGACTACGCAATTTAATTTCTACATTTGATTGGACCGATCTCTGGGAATGCACCGATATTAATATCGATTTAGAAACATTCTACAAAACGCTTAACGCTTTCTTCGACTCTTGCGTGCCATGGAAGTATCCATCCGCCTCGACCGACCCTCCTTGGTTTACAAGGAGCCTTAAAAACTTAAAATACGTTAAAAATAGACTCCTTAAGAGACATAAGAAAACTGGCTGTAACGTAACTTTCTCAAGATACTTAGTAGCTCGGTAAAATTTCACCGTGCAGGACTCAGGATCCGAAGCAGTTTTATAATTTTGTTAACACTAAGCGTAAGCATATATCTTCTGCCCCCTAATTTCGTTTGAAAATATATCTGCGACTTCTGATCAGGGTATTGCCGATCTATTCGCAGCTTTCTTTCAAACAACGTACTCATTTCCTACAATTATGGATCAGCCTTATTCATATAAAATTCAATCTGCCAATCTTATTTTCAGACTAACTTTCTCCGAAAGCGCTGTGTTATCGGATCTTCTGAGGGTAAAACCAGTCTATTCGCCAGGTCCTGATGGTGTTCCTGGCTGTGTACTGAAAAACTGCGCTAAGCCATTGTGCAGACCCCTTCTTAAACTTTTCTCTTTGTCTCTGGAAACTTCAATTTTTTTCCCCAAATGTGGTAGGAATCCTACATAATTCGCCTACACAAAAAAAGGAAAAAATCGGATGCTACAAGCTATAGAAGAATCTCCAAATTGTCTGCTTTTTGAAAAATTGGTAACACCACACCTTCAACATCTCTGCAGTTTAATTATTACCCCATGACAGCATGGTTTTATAAAGCGTCGCTCCACTACCACAAACCTCTTGGAGCTGACCTCCTTTATTATAGATGGCTTCCGTAAAGGCCTTCAACCAAATGTCATCTACACAGACTTTAGTAAAGCATTTGACTCTGTCAACCATTCACTCCTTTTGAGTAAACTTAGTATCGTAGGATTTCCCTCAGACCTTCTTACGTTGATTTTGAGCTGATTAGCTCGGAGAACCCAACGTGTTCTTTATAAGGATGTACACTCTCGCCTTGTTAGTGCTACATCGGGAGTCTCCCAAGGAAGCCATCTTGGGCCAAAACTTTTCACTATCTTTATCCACGACCTACCCCCTGCCATAACGAACTCTCTGGTTCTTATGTATGCAGACGGCGTTAAGCTTTGTCTTCAATACAGATCCCCTTGTGCCCAATAGAAACTTCAGTCGGATTTGGAAAATTTTCAAAAGTGGTGTTCACCAATCTCCTAAAACTTAATGGGTCAAAATGTAAGCTTATGTCTTTCTATCGTTCGTGCCCTAACCAGGCCACATACTTTCTCTATGGGATTTCCTTAGGTATATTAACCCAGGTTAACGATCTTGGTGTCCTATTAGATGTTACACTTAAATTTTCCGACCATATTTCTACGATGGTTAATAAAGCCAAGGGCGTGCTTGGTTTCATTAAAAGATGGTCTAAGGAATTCAATGACCCTTATATTACAAAAACTTTATACGTTTCTTTAATACATCCAATTCTGGAGTACGGGTCATGCGTCTGGAGCCCTCAGTATGGGGTTCATCGAGGTCGCATTGAATCCGTTCAAAAGAACTTCTTTATGTTTCGGGGACTCAACTGGGATGCAAATCTTCACCTCCCATATTATTTTAACAGACTCCTTGTAATCAATTTACGTTCCCCAACCAATCGTAGAAAGATGCTGGGTTTCGTTTTTCTGATTAACCTTATTAATAGTAATGTAGACAGCCAGCATCTACTAACACGACTAACATTTAACATTCCAAATAGACGTACTACAAATTTTAGTCCCCTATTCCTAAATTGTTGTAGATCTGCATTTGCCCAGCATGAGCCTTTCAGAGTTTTATGTTCTCACTACAATGACTTATAGTCTATTACTTCACTCTGCATGTCCACTTCTATTAAATCCTCAATTTTCACCTACCTTTCAGAGCAACAAAGGCACCCCACTTCTGTCTCGCATACTTTTCTATACTTGAATCTCTCGAATCTATCCCTGCGATTCGAGCCGTACGGCAGCGTCACTCGGTCGGTTGGGGGGAAGGTGGGCTGTACGTTAGGCAGCGGGAGCCGCGCGAAAAATTATCTGCTTGGCAACAAGTTCAAGTTGATTGCAGACTGCGTCACTTTCAAACATACTACCAAGAAAACTGATATGCCGAGAGAAGTTGCTCAGTATATCCTATACTTGAAAAATTTTGATGTACACGATGTAATTTTAATAGAACACCGAGCTGCTAAATAGATAAAACACGTGGACTACTTAAGTCGGTATTCTTTGCGAGTATAAAAATGTGATTACAGAACTGGCGGTGCGTCTGGAAAAAGCACAGCAAAAAGATGATCATATGAAGGCAGTGGTAAAAATTTAACAAAAGAGTACATATGAAAAATGTAAGCTAAAACGCGGACTGATTTTTAAAGAAGCTAGTGGTACCGAAGCAGTTGGAGCGGGAAGTGATCAGAAATGCTCACGAAGCTGGTCACTTCGCCACTCAAAAAACGATACACAGTATTCAGTATCAGTTTTACTGCATCAATTCTACTTTTATCATACAAGGCCGAAAATTTGACAAGCAAGAAAGCTTCTTGGACTGTATTGCAAAATGCGATGTGCCACTCCATACGTACCAAGTGGATCACCTAGGACCCATAGATGCCACATCAAAGCAATATAAGTACATATTTAAAATTGGCGATGAGTTATTTCATGGAGTATCAATTCCTGTAAAAAAATGGTTCGTAATTTTTGAAAAGAATGCTGATGCAAAATGAGATGTCAGACAAGTAGAAATATGTTCAAGCGCGAAACAAAATTAATGCTGCCAAGTTGTTTTTAGAATCGGAGTGCGTATCGAACGACGAAGCACTTAAAAATGCACTTATAAAATAATTTTAGCGACATTAAAAAATTGCGGAGATTCATGACTTGTTACGTGAACGGAAAAAATTAAGGCCAGAATCGTTTCTTAAATATTTACTAAATATGAAAAAGATTGCCAGTATCGGTGACATGGAAGAGCCAGCATCTTTGCGCTATATAGTAGATGGGTTGCAGATACAAGATCAATTTTAAGTTAGCATGTATCGATGTGCGACGTACAAACCCCCAAAAGAGGAGTATGATTTATACGAGCTTGTACAAGAGCGGAACAAGAATCGATATGAGCATGGAGGTATTGGAAAGAAACAGTCTCCGAGTACATGGAAAATTGATGGAAAAACACAAGAGTACTGTACAGGAGCACACAGGAGCAGATGTGTCACTGGTTAATGAAAGTGCGCTAAGGAATCTTAAAGGAGTCAAGTTGTCCAGAAGGGTATCGGTATTGAAAGGACTAGCTGATGAAAATGGCTTTAAATTTTATGACACTGACCAAACAGATAGATCAGAAGAAGAAGATCCGCTGCGTGATGGAGGTCAAATTCACCTTCAGCTTCACCAAAATAAAAGCAAAGCCAGCAGTAAAGATGCAATGTCCTATAAAAATGGAAATTATACCAGATGGAGTTGTGATACCATTTCGTAAGGCGCGCCGCTGTTCCAAAAGCTCTAGCTGCAGCGATCAACGTGACGATGACGACAACTCCAGCGCAGATGATCCTCTAAAGAAAATGAAATAGCTGCAACTACAAATGGAAAAGGAAAAAGAGAAAGACAAGCGACGTTCGGTCAAGAAATATAAGTGGATCACCTCCAAGAGTGGAGATGAGGAGGCTATGCGCGAAAGCGATGGAATGTCATAAGTTTGCATTTGGAGCAGTTTAGGAATCGAATATTGCTTGAGCACGACGTATCATCTAGGTCTATATGCAGATACCTGTGCAGGAAATGTTCCGAGAAGGAATAGCATAAATTGACATCATCAGCATGCATGTAAGGTGGCAACACACAAGAGTGCTGCCATCTACCCTTTTTAACACTCAGTTGGGAGTCGCACGGAAGTCGAGGGTGGATGGTCGTCCAGCTAGGAGGTCGTTCGCAGTCGTCAACGAAAAAGTCGTCATAAATCCATACTAAGTTATACAATGTAGTCAATCTTTTGCTAATGTATTGGTTTTTATAATCTGTATTTTAATAAACATATGATACATTACCATATTTTTTCTTACAATTGGTTCAATCGGTCAAATATGTGTTAGTGAAAGAACAGTCGCAGTTGTATCAGTTGCAGTGCACGTGGTGTGAACATTGAAAGAAGAGAAGCCGTCAATAAATTGTTTTTCACAAAAGGGTTATGTCTTGTAGATTGTTTAAAGTCGAACAGTTGTAAAGTTGAGCAGCAAGAAAGTCGCACTTAGTAACAGATAACTCCTTGCCGAAAAAACAGTCGAAAAGTTGTGTTCAACCGCTGTTAAGTTTGCAGTTCTGTATAACAAAGTTGAAAAGGGAAAACAAGAAAGAGCGCGAAAGTGACAAAAAGCCGAGTGTGTACAAAGTTGAGCATGCCGAAAACAAGTGAACCCCGCATAAAAAAAAAATAACAAGTATTAAGAGCGTTGACGCAGTTTTAGAAAAAAAGACCGATAATGTCACAGGATGAAAGCGCAGTTGCGGCTGCTGTAGAAAACAGCAATGACGTAACAGTTCAAATGCAACAACTCATACAGTTGTTGGCATCAAAGGTCGAAGTTGACGAACGACGAGAGAATTTGAGTGCAGTTGAAACAGTGCCGATATACATAAGTTGTAGCGCGAACGAAAGAAGAAAAGCTCAGAGTCTTTCCATGAATAAATGCTTTTTTTTTGTTTTTTTCTATAACTATTTATTGAGGCATACAGGGTATCTTAAAACCCCTTGGTGACCTTGGAATCTATTAATACTGCCCAAGAGGCTTGCCGGCTAAGTGTGCTTAGCGTTACCATTATTACTAAATTTAAACTTACAAACTAACAATATTTACAAAACTTAAAAACAAAAAATATAAAAGAAAGAAAGACGATGGGGAGTATATCGTTTGGCTTATCATCATCTTGCTGTGCGTCTTGTTGGCAGCCGCTCAATAAGGTCCCTAGGAATTCGCCTGTTGAGCCTCCTTTGTGGGCGAGGTCTGGTGAGACCCTTAGTGAGTCGGTTGCGATGGCGGTTCAGTTGGTCGTTGTAGCGGCTGGAGTGGAAGTTTATGGTCTCAAAGACCGTGAGCAGCTTTAGGTCACTGTGGAGGGTGGGTTCCTCACATACCACTCGCAGCCAGTGATCGTCCTCGCCATCTTATTTTGGATGCTCTGGATTCTGCGGATCTGGCTGTCACACGCCAGGCCCCAAATTTGGCACGCATACCTCCAAACCTCCAAATAGGAGCTATGATTTGATTATATATAGTCAACTTATTTCTCAGCGAAAGTTTGCTACGCGGGCCCATAAGCCAGTAGTGCTTTGACGCCGCGGCCCGTATGCGTATTCTCATTTTCCTGGGGTACTCCAGCTGCCGCATTATACTCGGTTGAGAGCGCAGAGTGGAACCGGACCGCAAATCTCCTATTCCTAAGGTACGACGCCAGGAGACAGTAGTAAGGCGCAGGCAGGATATTCTTGATTTTCAGTAGCAGACCAGGATGCCACACACGGTCAAACGCCTCCCGGACATCGAGGAAAAGAGCGTTGCAGTATTCGTCGCAGTCGAAGGCCGTTAAAATTTGCTCGACCACTGGATGCAGTTGCTCCACAGTGCAGTGAACAGCACGGAATCCGAACTGGTGTTCTGGCATTATTCCCTGGGCATCTATAAACCTGACCATCCGGGCACCAATGGTGCTTTCCTTAGGCAACGTCTTTTAATCGCACGTGTGGCCTTCCAGAGCGAGTGTGTCGCGTCGGCTTCGGTACCGGTATTGGCTAACCTGTCCTCGAACCATGCTGCTTTGTGTTCCACCAGTGCACGATGGAGGATAGACTTCGCCCTGTAAAAATCAGCTTTGTCCAGCGGGTGGCGCGATCTCATCCATCAGGAGCGTAAACACCTCTTCTCTGCAATGAGCATCAGAATCTCTCTGGGGACCGGTATTCTGGCTGCTGCGGGTCTCAGTCCTGGGGTGTGAGTGGCCAATCTAGCTGCTCTTGGATGTTGTGGGTGAGAGAGTCGATTGCAACTTCAATGTCCCGCTCAGAGTTCAGCGCCATGTCAAGGTTAAGTGACGACTCGAGGTGCTCTTGAAAACGTTCCATGTTAGTGCGCCTGCTGATAAGCCGCTCGACTTTGGGATAGGCTGTAGCTGTTGTGTCCAGAGGGATGATGAGAGGTAAGTGGTCAGAGCTGAGCTCGGCAACCGGATAACTTAGTGTAAACCCAGGATACCTCTTGTCAGCGCAAAATCGATGTAGCCTGGAGACCCTCTACTGCCATAATGGAAGCTTTTGGTGCCACCTTTTGCTAGCGAGTTTACATCTGAGTTACAGATTAGATTTGCCAGGGTATGACCTCTTTGGTTACACCTCCCTGCTCCCAAAAGCCAGTGGGACGCATTCCAGTCGCCTGCTACAATAAATTTATGCTGTTGTTGCTCCAATATGGATTTGAAGTTGTCTGTGGTCCAAACGAACCTCAGTGGGCAGTAGACCGCGCCGAAGTTTATAATGCCGTCCCCAGTTTCTATAGTTGCAGATGCAAGTTGCACCCTTTCAGTGGCTATTGAAGGAAGAGAAAAATGAACCAAACTTGATTTGATCATAATCGCTGATCCACCTTTAGCGTTACCCTTAACCGGGTCGTTTGCAGTATACTATAGGCCTCGTACCCATACAGCTTGGGCTTGACTACATCTTTGCAATGTGTTTCACTGATAAGCAAAACATCAATTTCGTAGCGCAGCACAAATCATTCAACTTCGGGCAGTTTCGCGGAGACGCCGTTGGCGTTCCATACTAAAATGCGCAGCGGCTTAATTTTGTCGCTGTCTGCGCGTGTATAGCAGTGAGCAGATGGATCATCTGCCCTTGCTGTAGTAGCATCATCCTCGTTTGTTCAATCTGCTGTTCCTGAAGGGAGCGCAGAGCGTTCATGCTTTCGTTTAGCGTCTGCAGGATGCTAAAAGTGTTATTGTCCAAAGGGGGCTGATGTCCGCCTCTGGACCGACTCCTTTGCCGGCAGTGCTTCCTGGTCTCAGGTTGCTTCTGGAAGGGCTGTGGCACCTGTTGCTGATCCTGCTTGGGGCCCATCCAGGCTTTAGCTACATCTGCGTAGGAGAATCCGCTTCGGAGAGGTGCAATCGGCATCCATCCAGTAGGAACATGGGACATAGGTCGATTGTTGACTTCGCTTCTTTCGCCCACCCCTATTTTTAGCTTAGAGCGCTGAAGGAATGCCTGGAGTTTGGAGCATCCGGAATAATTTGCTGGATGCTATTCACCACAGTTATAGCAAGTGCATGGCTCACTTCGTGGTCGCGTACAGTCTTTGGCAGGATGTTCGCCGGCGCATTTGAGGCAGATGTGCGCCTTACGGCAGTATTTGGCCGTGTGACCAAATTGCCTTCTTGTTCGTCGCAGCAGCGATGTTCAAAAAGAACATGTTTATGGGATTGGCAGCAGGAGCACCTGGCTCGTTTCGCCTCTTCGGTGTATGAACGTCTAGCACCTTGTGACCGAGGCTTTTCAGTTCATCAATGATTTGATGATAGAGCATACTGTGGTGGAGTCCTTTAACGCAGACTCGGTATGGCCTGTCCTCCTTGAGCTGAATTCGTCTGCATCCTGTTGTGCTAATAACTAAAAACGGTTGCTTGAGTTTGGCTCGGCTAGCCAGTACTCTTTGAGTGTTTTTTGAGTAGCGGTTTAAGCTTTATTCTTCTGTTTCTTGTTGATATTTAAAAGATCTTTGGAACCGTTTGAAGACTGATTGTCTCGGTGACGTTTTAAGTTTTGTTAGTTTGGAGAGGATTGAGTTTTGTTTATTGTTGTTGGAGCGGGTATTGAGGTTGTGGGCGTTTTAATATTCGCTGAAGAAGAGCGTATCGTCATTGAAGCATAGCAAACTGTAGTTGTTGTTGCAATAGTTGTGGTATTTGTGTCTGAGGTTGCTGAGAGCGGAAGAGTTGAGAGTGGGAGAGCTGAAAGCGTAACTGCTGTGAGCGGGATTCTGCGCATTCTGCTCTCCGTTGCTGAGAGTAACTGTTGGGTCTCTCCAATGCTGGAGAGCAAGATTGCGCTCTTTCATCACTTTGAGGGTGCAAGTTTGGATAATTGTTTGTGTGATTTTATATATGGGTGAGTGAGAGGTAGGATTGTTTTTGTTTTGTTTAGCTTGAAGCTCTCGCTTCTGATTTTGAGCGCCGGATGCGCTCATATTTTGTTTCGTTTAGTGTTTTCACTTGTTTTTTTGTTTATTTTATTCACAGGAATATATAAGGTTTTAACACATATAAATATGTATTAGCGTCTTTTCGCTTTTATACAATATAATGGTTTCACTTGGTCTTGAATTTTGCACTTAAACTTCAATACTAACTGGAGCTCTGTTAAAAACACGTCCGTCGTGGTTGAAGTTCAACTAACTTTTTTTTTTATTTATTCATGAAAATTTATTTTGCCCCCTTCAAAGATATCCCCATGAGATATTATGCACTTGTGCCAACGGTTTTTCCAATCTTCGAAGCACTACAAAAAATCATTTTTTTTTATCTTGTTCAACTCCTCCTTCGATGCCGTCTTTATCTTGTCAATCATAGCATAACGTCGTCCTTTCATGGACCTCTTCAGTTTAGGGAACCAGATATTCGATTATATTAAACCCACCATGCCCGGTATTTTCCTTATAGCTTCCCGTTAGTTTGAGTATTCTAGCTCGAACACAATAAAGTATGAGCCGTTGGTAGCTATTTCGGGGCCGTTATCAGTGCTGACTTTAGCTGGGCACTCGTTGATTATTATTACTCCGTCGCCTACCAGTGTGATGGGCTTAGATAGCTGGCCTGCCTCGAGCAAAGGATCGTGTGCTGTCAGTTTGCAGAACAATGCGTAAGATGCTAGTTCGCAATCGGTGACTGCTAAGAGATCTTTGTTAAATTCGGCTACTTAATTCTCTTTAGTTGCAGAATGATGTGTTGGGGTTATGCAATTGTATAAGGATATGCAATTACAATCAGAATTGTATTTGAAACAGAGTCGAAGAACCTCACATTGACGATTAATCACGTCGGCTTAACATCGCTCCGTAATTTGAACGTTTCCCGCACGAATTAGCTACTTATTGTTTATTTTTAGTGTCGATTTCGAATTCATGTCGTTTTTCGTTAAGTTTGGTAATTTTATTAATTTTATTTTTCTGAGTATTATATACAGGGGTTCCTGCATAAATGAATGAAATCTTAACCAGATCATTATTTTTGTTGCACGCAGATCAAGTTTAAGAATCGGTCGGATCGGACCACTATATCATATAGCTGCCATACAAACGACCGATATGAAAACAAGTCTTTGTATGGAAAACTTTTTTTTTTCCAAGCTATTGCAACTGAATTAAAAATTTATTCATGTGACGTAGCTATACATGATTTGTAAAAGTTTGGTCCAGATCGGATCACTATATCATATAGCTGCCATACAAACGACCGATATGAAAACAAGTCTTTGTATGGGAAACTTTTTTGTTTTCCAAGCTATTGCAACCGAATTCAACATTTATTTATTTGACATAGCCATACATGATTTTTGAAAGTTTGATCCGGATCGGACCACTATATCATATAGCTGCCATACAAACGACCGATATGAAAACAAGTCTTTATTATGCCTTAACAAGTCTTTGTATGAAAAACTTTTTTGTTTTCAAGGGTATACCATCTTCGGCAAGCCGAAGATAACTTTTCCCACTTGTTTGTATTAAGTTTTGTTTTATTGTTATAGGTGTATAATTTTAGTTTGAACTTTGTTTATTTATTTTCGATGTTAATTTCATTTTAAATAACTCTTATTTTTCTATTGTCTGTCTTACAAAATCTTTCCACATCAGATACACCGTTTTTTACTAGTTGTAATTTTTGATGAGTCTTTATGTGCTTTTATTTCTTGTGGTTTTCCCATTTCATTGAATACTTTTATTATTGCTCTTTTAGTTTCTACCCAATCTCAGTTATTTACTTCCAATAGAGTTGCAAACTTGGAATATATGTCTATGCAAGACAAAAACTGTTTATTACCTATTAGGTAGAAATCCATCATATATATATCTCTGATGTTATAAATTTCTGGAGTGATTTCATATTTCTGTGTTCCGATTTTGCTATATTACAAATTTCACATTCATTTTTAATATTTGGATTAACTTTTGATGATCTGTACACTATAATTTTTCCTTAAGCCATTTTGTTGTTTTCGCTATTTCAGGATGTAAAAATTCTCCATGTCTTTTAAATATGGTTTCTTTAAACTGTATATAAGTGTTTAAATCAACTAATTTTGTAGTTGTTTTTACTGCTTTGGTTATACTATTAGATCCTATGATTTCTGCAAATGCTTTTAGAAATGTTGCAAAATCTTGTTCATGATGGAAGTATAAAGCACTGTATTTTTCACATAAATATTCTTTAATTATTTCTTTTGATAGTTCTGTTGTTAATTCTTTATATTGCATTTTATTTTAGAAAAATAATTAATTACGTCTGTTTCATTTTCGTTACCTTATATTAATTCGATTTGTCGACCGTAGTAATTTAAAGGTTTTTCCCTAGATGAGATAAAGTTCTGGTTATCTTCTAGTGCCCTATGTATTGTAGCTATTATGCTTTGGGAATTGTTCAGTGTTTCTCCTAGCATAGTTTCTTCTATTTTAACTCTGGAGAGAGCACACTCTGCTACATAGTTTTCTTTTCTAGGTAGATATTTTATGAGACAATCAAATTCTCTTAATTTCATTGTCCTTTGGATTTTCATGTTTATGTATGCAATGTTATGTATCAAAACAAGTGGTTTGTGATCACTGAAAATTTTGGAATTCTCTGCCGAAAAGATAAGGTATACAATTTTTGTTGCCCATACAATAGCTAACAATTCTTTTTCTATGGCGGCATAATTTATTTGATGTTCATTTAGCACTTAAATTTTTTCGAATGTTTTAATGTAGTTACGAAATAAGAAAGGTTCTTTTTTCGGATACTTGTTGTATCCTACCGACTGCGCCAGTAAAATTGTTTGTGTTTTCGAGTCGAATAAATGTCCCGTCAGTTGACTAAGGACAACGCTGAGAAGAATTTTGTTACGAAGGTTTTTATTGAACTTCTTTATTCGGATATCAGCTTAAGACTAAAAATCAAATGTACATTGGGGTCAGGAGAAGCCTCGGTATTTTAACAATATTTGTATTTCGGGAGAGCTTTGCTCTTGGATTCTTAAGATTAGAAAAAGATTCAAAGAGAGCAGTCAAATCTGCTTAGGTCAGGATTTAGGATGTTTACAAGAATGGCTAAGTGCGGCTGCGAAAGAATTCTTTATTGAAATCGGATGCTGCGCAGCTGCGATACATTATGGAAATCACTTAAGTGCATTACTGTTTGTAGTTCTATGAAATAATTGAAGTGGCCGGTTTGGACCACCCAAATACGTCACTATATATCACCCAGCTATATTATTCATATTATGGCAACAAAATTTTGAAAATTAAAATATTTGACTGTTTTTACTTTTTTATACCCTTGAAAAAGGGTATTATAATTTTGTCCAGAAATGTGTAACGCATTAAAGGAAGCATCTCCGACCCCACAAAGTATATATATTCTTGATCAGCATCAACAGCCGAGTCGATATAGGCATGTCCGTCTGTCCGTCTGTTCGTCTGTTTCTATGCAAAAAATAGACAGTAGTTTTAAAGCTAGCGTTTTAAAAATTTTACCAGATCATTATTTCTGTTGCACGCAGATCAAGTTTAAGAATCGGTCGGATCGGACCACTATATCATATAGCTGCCATACAAACGACCGATATGAAAACAAGTCTTTGTATGGGAAACTTTTTTGTTTTCCAAGCTATTGCAACTGAATTCAACACTTATTTATTTGACATAGCCGTACATGAATTGTAAGAGTTTGGTCCGGATCGGACCACTATATCATATAGCTGCCATACAAACGACCGATATGAAAACAAGTCTTTGTATGGAAAACTTTTTTGTTTTATTTGTTTTATTTGACATAGGCATACACGATTTGTGAAAGTTTGGTCTGGATCGGACCACTATATCATATAGCTGCCATACAAACGACCGATATGAAAACAAGTCTTTGTATGGGAAACTTTTTTGTTTTCCAAGCTATTGCAACTGAATTCAACATTTATTTATTTGACATAGCCACACATGATTTGTGAAAGTTTAGTCTGGATCGGACCACTATAATATATAGCTGCCATACAAACGACCGGTATGAAAACAAGTCTTTGTATGGAAAACTCTTTTGTTTTCAAGGGTATACCTATAACTTTTCTCACTTGTTTCTTGATATCTTTTCTATTTTTAAAATAATTCTAGAAATGTATGTCAAGTAAGGACAAATTTCAAAAAAACAAAAAATTAAATCGTTGGAACATTATGTGATCATCAACGCCCTTTTCCCGTTTCAAAATTATTTAATTTGTTTTTTTAATTTTCGAAAATTTCTATACGATAAATAGGATATATATGTATGGTACGAGGGCGGGTCAATAAGTCCGTGACTTTTTGAATTTCCCGCCTCTTAATTGAAATGGTAACACTGCTCCCGTCAACAGTCATCTGTCAGTTGACTCTTGTCAAAAATTGAACAAGCTGCGACATTTAGTTTGTTTTTGACAGCCGTTAATATCAGACTACCGCGTTGACTGAGAAGAAAATGGAATAAAGTGAATTTCGTGTGCTCATTAAGCATTATTTTTTGAGGAAAATATCCATTACGCAAATCAAGGCCAAGCTTGATAAATATTATGGAGGTTCTGCACCATCCATTTCCATGGTAAAAAAGTGGTTTACTGAATTCCGATGTGGCCGTACAAGCACGGAAGATGCCGAACGTTCTGGACGCCCAGTTGAGGTTTCCACATCCGAAACAATTGAAATAATCCACGATATGGTTTTAGCCGATCGGCGATTAAAAGTGAGAGAGATTGTGGAAGCCGTAGGCATTTCACATGGCTCAGTGTTTTCAATTTTGAATGATCATTTGGGTATGAGAAAGCTTTCCGCAAGATGGGTGCCGCGTTTGCTCACAATCGACCAAAAATGCAACCGTGTGACAATTTCGCAGGAATGTTTAGCGTTGTTCAATCGCAATACAAACGAGTTTTTGCGCCGTTTCGTAACCGTGGACGAAACGTGGATCCACCACAACACACCGGAGACCAAACAGCAGTCAAAACAGTGGGTTTCTCGAGGTGAATTGGCGCCAAAGAAGGCAGAGGTGGGTTTGTCAGCCAATAAAGTCATGGCGACTGTTTTTTGGGATGCACGCGGTATTATCCACATTGACTAACTTCAAAAAGGAAAAACAATTTTTTTTTTTTTTTTTTATAATATTCTTAATTTGTATTTAAAATCTGTCCAAGTGGACAATCATTAAATGGTTTGGGGGAGACCTTGACTTAAGGGAGGTACATGGAATGTATATCTTATGAGGTTGACTTAGGTGTCTATTGGTTGGGGAGATCAAGCGGGTGTTTCCTTTTCAGGCGTCTTGGGGATTACCTATTAACTAGGAGGTTGATGGCCAGGTGGTTGGGGTGGTTATCCAGTCTTTTTATGTATCTTCCGCTGAGACGGGTGATCCCCTCTGCTACACATCTAATTCTAAGCTCTTTATGGATTATTGAGTTTTCGTGGTACGGATGGGCGTTCGAAACTATTCTCAGGCATTTATTTTGAAATCGCTGTATTTTGATGCGGTTCGAACAGCTTGCCGTGCCCCACAACTGTATCCCATATGTCCAGATTGGCTTAAGCACTACCTTATAAATAAGCAGCTTGAATTTTACTTTGAGTTTGGACCTCCTTCCCAGGAGCCAATGCAGTTGCTTAAGCCGTAGGTTGGCCTGGTTGCGCTTATTGATTAGGTGCGGACGCCATGTGAGCCTGCGGTCCAGTGTCAGCCCTAGATATTTGGGAGTGTTATTAGTTGGGATGGTTTTCCCGTTGAGTGTGATGGGGGTGCATTCTCCCCTGCGTAGTGCGAAGGTTGTTTGTGTGGATTTCTCGGCGTTGACCACGATGTTCCATCGTTTCATCCATGGACCGAGGGCATTCAGTTGCCTCTGGATGATGGCTGAAACTTCCTGAGGATCTGTGGCGGAGGCTAGGAAGGCGGTGTCATCGGCGTAAGTGGCTACTGTGAGGTTCCGGGAGGGGGTGATGGGGAGGTCCGCTGTCTAGAATGTGTATAAGATGGGTCCAAGAACACTGCCTTGTGGTACTCCTGCTCTTATGGGCCTAGGGGTGCTGATTGATGATCCGCATCTCACTCTGAATTCTCTTCCCTCTGTGTATGACTTGAGGAAGGCGAAATGGGAACTTGGGAGGTGGGTTTTAATTTTGAAAAGTAGTCCAGGGTGCCAGACTCTGTCAAACGCCTGTTCGACATCAAGCATAACGGCGTACAGCAGTACTTCTTCTTTTCGAAGGCCTCAAGTATAATCTCAACAATCCGGTGGCATTGCTCAGGTGTTCCGTAAAGGCGTCTGAAGCCAAACTGGTGGTCAGGGATCAGACCGGCCTCCTCCAATACCGACATTACTCTACGTAAAAATACTCTTTCAAGTATTTTGGAAAGGATTGCCAGCAAGCTAATCGGCCGATACGATGCTAGGTTGTCTTCAGGTTTCCCAGGTTTAAGGAGGACAATTACTTCCGCTCGCTTCCACTCTTTAGGGAAGTACCCTAGACGGAGGCAGCTGTTGAATATGTTGGCCAGCCTTTGGGAACAGATTAGGGGCAACATTTTCAGTGCTGTTGCATCGATACGGTCAGAACCCGGTGACTTGCCATTTTTTAGGGAGGCGATCTCCTGCGCAATCGACCGCTGTATTGGCGGGCCAGCAGCACTTGGGCTGTCTATGAACCTTATGGTTGCAGCTCTCTCTTCGCCAGTGCATCTGTCGAAAAGCGAGAATGCACTATGTAGATGATCAGCAAAGGCTTCTGCTCTTTCGACCTCAGTCCAACACCAGGAATCGCAACTTTTCGTGACATTCCACAGATTGTGTTGCGGGTCTCCAGGTTCCAGCTCCATAAGGAATCTATCAAACGAGTCCTGCCGTAGAATGGATAGCTTGTCCTTCAAATCTTTGGTGGCACGATTAAGTGCTGTCTTGTCCCTGGGGTTGCGCGAGGAAAACCAGACTCTTCTGAGGCGCCTTTTTTCGGCCACGAGGGCCGCGATTTCCGCAGACCACAAGTGCACGTCTCTTTAAGGTATTCTCGGGGTAGTCGGTGGAGGTGGATTCGCAAACTCAGCGGCATTGTGCATCTCTTTAGTTAGTTTTTCTATGGCCGCATCTATGTTGCTTGGTGTGGAAAGAGGGGTATCTGGGTACTGGGAGGAAAGCATCCAAAACGTAAACGGGGGGCATTTGTGTGTTTTCCGGTGAGTCTTCTAAGCGGGATTTTTCTGAGGACGGGGATGTTTAGGAGCAAGTTTACTCCGCTGTGGTCAGATAGCAGTTTATCATAGCTTGAGCATGTTATCTTAGAGTGTCCTATGCCCTTGGAGACGGTGAAGTCCAGCAGATCCGGCTGCTTTGAAGGGTCGGTAGGCCAGTGTGTGGGTTCTCCAGTTGAATGGCAGTCCAGACTCTTCCGGTGCAGGTACTTATTCCATGATATGGGCTGCGAATTGCTCCCTCATCCGGCCTTTTCACCCGATCTAGCCCCGTGCGACTATTTATTGTTCCCAAACTTGAAGAAATGGCTCGGCGGAAAGAGATTTGCCTCCAATGACGAAGTCATCTTACAAACAAATGCCTATTTTGAAGACCTCGACAAATCATATTTTTTGGAAGGGATAAAAAAATTGGAGAAACGTTGGGCTAAGTGTATAGAGCTCAAAGGAGACTACGTTGAAAAATAAAATAACTTTTTATCTAAAAACCTGTGTTTCATTCAAATAGTCACGGACTTATTGACCCGCCCTCGTATATACTAAGTAACATACAAGTATATGTATGTAAAATATAAAAAAAGAACTGCTTTTTAGTTCTTAAAAGAATGCAAATATACTCACTAATTTTAGCCAAATATTAGTAATAAGTAGTTGATTTTTTTCATCCTGTAAAGAAAAATCAAATGGTTAAATTTCACTATATTAAATTTTTAATTTTAATATGAATAATGAATATGTGTTTTCATAATTTCATATTGTTTTCTGATGCTTAAAGAATATCTCCATAATAAAATTGAAACGCATAAAAAACATCCTAACGTTTTAATAGGATGATATTTAATTATACAGTAATTTCTATTTACAACAACTTCGGATTCTCAGTCCCCCATTTTTGAAAACATTTTACGCAGACTGTATCGGAAAATAAACAAACGTTAGAAGGTGTATGTCGCACTGTTATGTATTGATGTTCTTTATTTTGTAAGATAAGCTGTGAGCCTGTTTTTGACCACAAAATCTCTCACAAGCAAAGATGATTGAATAGGGGTATTATCGTAATGCAAAAGCCATTAATAGTTTTTTCACAATTCTGGCGGCAGACAACTTCCAAATAATACTGTCTATTAACCGTACCACCATATGGGAAGAGCTCCTGATGCACTAAGACATGGTAATCGAAGGAAACACTAAGGAAAACTATAACATTTCATCGATCTTAGCATTTCCTCCATTGGGACGATTGGGACGATTGGACGTTTTCGCCAACGTAGCCATACACCCATAATTCATTACCAGTTATGATCCTTTTAATTCAATCTGGGTCGTCGTTGTGGCGACACCACATCCGAGACAGCAGAACAAAGGTTGTGCGGCAAGACGGGACAGGTAGTATTTCTATATCTAGGCACCCCTACATTAAAGATTTTAAAACGAAAATTGGACAGCGAGATGGAACGACTAATGCACTGCCACACACAGCAAAGGCAGCAAACGAAAAGCTGCAGTGAAGATAGGCGATTGTCAACTCGGGAGCTAAGGCAAGTTTCATCAGCGAGAGACTCGTGGAAGGACTTGTGAGAGAAAGCAATGTCTACGAACTATGAAGTCGGCGATGCTGTCACATGAAAGCCGAGTGGAAGTGCAAATGATTTTAAAGGCTGAGTTACAAATTTTCGAACCCAAAAGTAAAAAAAAACTGCCAGGCGTGGTGGACTATCCGTTCAAAATGACAATCGTTATGGGGCGTACCGGCATTTCCGAATTTTACGGGAATGTTTGTAATAAAGACAGTTGCCAGTGACTATGGTAGTTCTCACAAATGACACGTATTATGGAAAAAGGGTTTTTGCATACGAAAGCCGGAAGCGAGTCGATGTGGCGATATGCGTATATACAAGTTGCGTTCCAACGTAAACAGGACTTAAAAAAAAGACAGAACAAATTGTTTTATCGGCAGAATCAATTCATTGTATTCAACATAGTCTCTTTCTGCTTTAATACAGCGTTTTGCACGGCCGAAAAGCATGTCGAACGAGTTTTTTAGCTCGTTGCCGGTATGGCCGGCAGTATGCCGGTGCAAGCCTTTTAAATGGCCTCCACGTCTGCATAACGATTTCCTTTCATTGGCAAATGTATTTTTTCAAAAAGATAGAAGTCGCACGGTGCCGTATCAGGTGAATACAGTGAGTGGTTGATTGTTAAAACGTGATTTTTAATCAAATAATTGGCCACAAGCGTCGATCGAAGAGACGGCGCATTATCAAGCAACTCTTTGTTCGATGCTCATTTTCGCACCGATGGGATAATGGTATCCTATGGCAATGGCAATGGTGACATTGGCGATATTTTTCATGGATTTCTTGAGTCCTCTACCCAGGTCACAGATCCTCAAACTCGACCGAGTTTCTGTTAGTGTTACAGCGGCGCTGTAACAAGCTGTCAAAGAAAAGATTATCGCAGGTTCGAAGTGCCGAAGGGTATGGTGACGAACAATGGCGTGCAGTTACAAGCCACAGTTTTAAACGGTGCTTGGAGGAACTGGGGTGCGACATCAGGTTAACATATACCCCGCAAGAAAACCCGACCTAAAGGACAAACAGGTCGCTGAAAACAATGGTGGCCCAAGTTGCAGGAAGCGATCAGCAAACGTAGGTGAGCACTGGTCAGAACTGATGCTGACAATCAACCTGAACGTTTCCAAGTCCATGGTATTTACCCACATTTAAAACCCAGGGTGAAAATAAATGAAAGTCTGTGAGGTGGAGCTCTGGAATATGGAGAGCACATCGCAGGATCAGGCCCGGTATTACAACCTAAGAAGGCGAAAGTGAAGCCTAAAGGTGGGTAACACAGTGTAGGCGAACAAATAGCATCTGTCCACAGCGGCCGAGGGACTCGCGTCAAAATTGGCACCGCTGGACGAAGGCACATATCAAGTGGTGGATTTCGTATCGCAGGTGATCACGGTGTCGCAAGGGCACACGTAAGCGAGGAAACGAGAAAGAAAAGGAGCATAAATCTGTGGGAGTATAACGGCAACACGGCACCATAATGTCAAGGAGCAGATACGAAAGATAACAACAGTAAGATGTAACGGAACAACGGACACCCAATTTCTGAGCTGAGGGTGGAGAAGTCAAGCTTGACTGTAAACCAAGATAACATCAAAGCCTTGTCACAAAGCAGAAAAGGAAAAGTCTGGCGTACGCCTGACTGACAGAAGCAACGAAAAGGGGCAAATCGGCAATAGCAAATATTGGAAAGCTCTTGAGCTCGGAAAAACTGAGGAGGCTAGATTCGCTAACCGCTCGAGGTCGATAGAGGCAGAAGAACCTCTAACACTTGAATACTGCTCGTTTGGAGTCTACAATACTCTTTTCACCAAAATAGCATTAAATCTGTGCAAAAGAAGTTCCTTTTATTTGTACTGATCAAATGAAGCTGGAACTGTTGCAGGCTTAAATTGTTAAAGCTACCTCCGCTGAAGGAGCACCGAACCCATACTGTTGTCATGTTTCTACATATGTTTATCCATGGTATAATTGACTCCAATCATCTTTTAGACCAACTAACTTTTTTCATCCCTAATAGAATAACTAGGTCCTTCCGACCCCTATGGTTACCTATTGGCAGATCCAATCACACTGAACACGATTCCTTTCTCACTATATGTAAAGATTATAACCTCTTATCCCATATTTTATCCCCTGAATTTTCCCTTAATTTTTTGGAATTCCTCTCAGAATAGTTACATTGTATATATGTACATATAGCAGATCACTGTTAAATTGTTAAATTAAATAAATATGCGAAATAATAGGTAGGAACATACAGGGCCGGCAGGTAATATGGGTATGGAAACTCGGAAATTTCCAAGTCTGGAAAATACCCAGTCGGAACCCGAAAGAAGTTTTAAAAACGATTCGGTGCAACTCTTTAAATCTTTGGAAAAATTCGCAGTGGGTTAGCGAGCAGAAATTGCTGAAATTATAACATTTTATAAAGATGACTTCAACAAGGACAGGTTATTCAGTGACAGAGACATGTTTTTGCAACTGGTAAAAAGGCAAAATGAACAGGCACAGAATCTGAGAGAAGTCGTAGATTTTTTACAAAAATATGAATGGATAAGAGGACTCGTGCCAGAATTTGTACGTTTCGTTCGTTTAGTTGTCACAATACCAGGTTCTTCATGCACGAATGAAAGGAGTTTTTCAGCTCTTCGTCGGCTTAAAACGTATTTGAGATCAAGCATGTTGCAAGATCGTCTTAATAACGTGGCGATCTTGCTTGTTAACCGCGACTTTATATAATTACTACTCCGGAGTAGCTTTCAGATAAAAAAAATACATATAAAATCATTATTAGACGGGAGGTTAGGTGTTTACAAAAGTAGGGACAGACCGTAACTTAAACTTATATTCTAACTTATATGGTGATCAGGCCTCGGTGCCAGGCTTTTTATTTATTGAGTGAATATTCTGTGAAGATTTCAATTTATTGAGTGAATAGTCTGAGCGAACTTTCGTAAGCTTTCAGAATAGAGTGAGTTGGTTTTAAGTCATTAGATATGAGCACGAGTTTCAATGCTTTTCTTTGTCTTCAAAATGCTTATGACTTTTCTAGGTGCCGAAATGTCTGGTATGAGTTTTAGAATTTTGGGCTGACTAACCTTGAGTGTTCACCTGGCTAATTATGGAAACGTGCTAGTTGATGTTTATGTCTGATCGTCTATATGTCTGATTTTCCATTTCTGTTTCTAGTACATTTTCATGATTTACATTGGGTTCTTGTTCTTTGGGCTTCACGTATTTTACAATAAGCTTGTTAGGTATATTTTTAAATGAAGTACAATATTAAGCTTATAATCATTATGGATCAATTAATTAATTATTAATAATTCAATTAATATTATTATTTTGAATACGTGGGTGTGTTTTGTTTCTGTTTGTATTATATTTTTTGTTTGAATATATGAGAAAGGTTCCAATGTTTTTATTTTATTGTTTCGAGTATAATCTAATATGGTATTTAAAATAGAAAATTCTTTTAATTGGATGGAACAATTAAAAATTTTAATAATATTGTTTCCTTCAAATGTGATTTTATTTTTAATACAGTTTTGGTTTACTTATTTTTTCGGCAAGTAAGTATTCCAAGTAAGTAATATGTTGGGTTCTATGTAAATTATTTGAAAATTTTTGTATGTTTTAGTGTATTGATATTTTGTAACAGTTTGTTTTATTATACCGGTTATACAATAATTAAATATTTGTTTTTTTAACTTCCCTCTAAACGTTTTCTTATCTACTAAATAGTATTTATCTTGAATTGTTTCTGTCAAAATATTATTTTGCTCATCTGGATAAGGAATTACTTTGAATTTTGGGACTTTAATTATTTCGGTTGGAATATGGGAAATAATAAGAATTTCGATCGAATCGGATTTTATCCAGGTGGATGTTTTGATGTTTAAAAGTTTTTCGGAGTTTACAGAATTGAAGAGGTTATGTTTTAGTAATTTTAAGTTAAATATTCCTAATCGGGTCATTTGCATTCCTAATTCAATATCTTCAATATATTCTGTGAGTTGTTGTAGGCTGAATAATAGAATTTCTATTTTCTTATCCCTTTCATCTTGGTCTCTTAAGTTATTCATTAGTTTAATACTGTGATTAATGGTGTCTTTTATTAAATTTAATTCATTTACCTAAATACAACTTTCCTCTATTTTTTGTATTTTCTAATTCTTCTTTATCATTTTCATTTAATGTACCAAAACGATATTTGTATATTGTTCCGACTAAGTTAATTAGACCTTATTCGACCTCGCGACTGAGTGTATCTATTACCATAAATATTTAATGTGAATACTTCTTTAAATTCTTCGGCTGATTTTAATAAAATTGTTTAAGTTTTAGAAATGTTTAGATAATGGTACTTATATTTCGACGGTTGGTCTTTGAAACCTGTTTGAAAAACAAGATAACCATTTTGATATCAACCCCTTCATGCGGTTGATTGTGATACTTTGTTGTTTTGTTATTTTGATAAAAGATAATAGAAACGTTATGATGATTAAAACTTCTTTAATTCAGTAGTTCTTTTAAATGTGTTGATGTCGTCATTGGGGTTTTTCCTGAAAGTATTATCATATTTACTTTCATTAATTTTCTTTTTCTTTTTGAATTTTGATCGTAATGTATGATTCTTCTTCCTATATTGATTTTTTGTAGCGTTTGTCATCTATCTGTCTAATTTGTCCGGTCTGTTTAAATGGACTAGTTGTCTTTGACTTTACTAACGGATATTTTTTGTACTTAATAACCACCTCAATTTGTTCCGTTTCTCGTTAACTTTGGTCATTTTACGAATTTTATTGGGCTGAGTGTTGTAATCAGGGGTTTCTGCATAAATGAAGATATCAGCGGGGGTCCTATTGGTAGTATTATGGTTTATTTTGTGATTATATTTGTATAATATTAGTTCGAACTTTGTGTTCTTATTTTCGATTTTTTTCTCATTTTCAATAACTCTTAGTTTTTTATTTACTGTCTTTTGAAATCTTTCCACATCAGATACACCGTTTTTACTAGTTGTAATTTTTGATGAGTCTTTATGTGCTTTTATTTCTTGTGGTTTTCCCATTTCATTGAATACTTTTATTATTGCTCTTTTAGTTTCTACCCAATCTCAGTTATTTACTTCCAATAGAGTTGCAAACTTGGAATATATGTCTATGCAAGACAAAAACTGTTTATTACCTATTAGGTAGAAATCCATCATATATATATCTCTGATGTTATAAATTTCTGGAGTGATTTCATATTTCTGTGTTCCGATTTTGGTATATTACAAATTTCACATTCATTTTTAATATTTGGATTAACTTTTGATGATCTGTACACTATAATTTTTCCTTAAGCCATTTTGTTGTTTTCGCTATTTCAGGATGTAAAAATTCTCCATGTCTTTTAAATATGGTTTCTTTAAACTGTATATAAGTGTTTAAATCAACTAATTTTGTAGTTGTTTTTACTGCTTTGGTTATACTATTAGATCCTATGATTTCTGCAAATGCTTTTAGAAATGTTGCAAAATCTTGTTCATGATGGAAGTATAAAGCACTGTATTTTTCACATAAATATTCTTTAATTATTTCTTTTGATAGTTCTGTTGTTAATTCTTTATATTGAATTTTATTTTAGAAAAATAATTAATTACGTCTGTTTCATTTTCGTTACCTTATATTAATTCGATTTGTCAACTGTAGTAATTTAAAGGTTTTTCCGTAGATGAGATAAAGTTCTGGTTATCTTCTATTTATTTATTTATTTATTTAACAAAATTAAATCTAGTATACAATACTAAACCTAATAAACTTAATGAGTACTTGCGACGGGGGCCTTCGACTCGAGACTTAGGTGTTATTTCCTTATATAATAAACTGAGCTTTTTGGACAAATTTGTAGATTTTTGAGATATTTACACAAGATGGGTTACTTAAACAATTCAAAAGACTATGTGTACCAAATAATTGAGATCTGATTGAGTGCAATCGACTGCAGGCGTCGAGAATATGGTCCACGGTGAGCTCGTCCCCGCATAGATGGCATGTTGGTCGCGCCGTTCTCTTCAGTAAGTGTTGGTGTGTGGATTGGGTGTGCCCGATGCGTAGGCGGATGAAGGTCGCGCATTCCCGTTTATGTACGTTCGTTGGTGGCTTGAAACTGATGCAATTTGGGTTAAAAATGTGATACCTGTGCATGAAGAGTGCCCATTCGGATAGTTTCTTTTCTTTGAGATATAACTGAATTCGACTTTGGATATCCTTGCAGTTAAACGGAGTGAAAAGGATTGATGGTGTAAGTCTCATCTCTTGGGCGGCTTTGTCAGCGAGTTCATTTCCATAGATTCCTTGATGACTGGGAACCCAGAGTAAGGTGATTTTTGTGGGATGACAACTTAGGATGTGCCTAACTTCTTGTATTGTGGGGTCATTATGATTCCAGTTCCGTATAGCGGAAAGTGAGGAGAGACTGTCTGTGCAGATAACAGATTTACCAGCGTTTTTGCAGGCGAATTGGCATCCTTTGAGAATGGCGAAAGCTTCGGCTGTGAATATGGAGTTGTATGACGGGAGCCTACCTCCGGCAATTATTTTACGGTTGCAGTCAACAACCGCAAACGTGGTTGCGTCGGTGACTTTGGAACCATCAGTGTAAATCCAGTTTTTCTCACCAAGGTCTTCTTGTGCGCTCAAAAAACGTTTTTGGTATTCTAAGCAGCATGTATCGTTTTTGGCAGCATTGTAGATTTGTAGGCTTATGTTAGGCTGTTTGGAACTCCAATGTGCTGGCGATTTGAAGGATCTCCTGGGCTTAGGGAGGGGAAGGTCAAGTAGCTTGATGTAGTTGGCGCAACGTCTTAGAGTGGATATGCACTTAAAATTCCGCTTTTGTTTAAAAATGGCTCCGAAGTCTTTGGTTAGCATGCAATTGGGCGTGGTGAACAGCTTCGGGATAAGCATTAATGTGGTTTCTTCTACTCGTGATTGACTACTCGGAAGACCGGATTCTGCCAATGTGCACGCTACTGGAGATGTGGGAAATGCGTGAATGGCGCGACGGACCGCTCCGTGGTATGGGGCTTGTAGCTTTTTTAAGTGAGTTTTAGCGCACCAACCGAAGATTGGCAGACCGTAGTCAATTTTAGATAGGATTAATGTGCGCGTAATATCTATGAGAGTCTTAATATGTATGTAGGAGTATTTTGATGATAGGAATTTAATAATGTTAAATCTAGTTTCTAGTTGTTTTCTTAGAGTCTGACAGTGCTGTTGGAAAAGTAGTTTGGAGTCGAAGGTTATTCCCAAGATTTTTTAAAAAGTTTACATATTTTATTGTGCGGCTGTTAAAGTCAATGTCGGAAAGGTTGCAACGTTGTTTCCGACAAATATGTAATAGTTGGCATTTTTCAATGGCAAGAGAGGCCCCAGAGGTTGCTCCCCACAAGTTCATTTCTTGCAATATTTCTAAAAATTTTGCTCGGACTGTGTTAATATTTTTTTTTTTTGTAAAGATGATGGCGTCGTCTGCGTATAGTGAGATGTAGATTTCTTTATGCCGGGTTACAATGTCATTTATATCTTCAATTGCTATTATAAATAAAACTACAGAAAGTGGCGAACCCTGCGGAATTCCGTTGTGTAAAATGTGGGAGTTCGATGTGACATTGTTTATTCGAACCCTGAAGGACCGATTGGTCATGAAGGCTTTAATTAAGTTATAAAGCCTTGGACCAATGCCCCAACGCTCGAGTCTGCAAAGTACGGCATGAATCCCCACGCGATCGTAGGCTTTTTCAAAATCCGTCGCCAAGATAGAGACATGATTTTTGGTCGAAAGAGCGTTCGACGCGAAGTGTTGGATACGCAATAACGCGTCCATCGTGCTATGGTTTCTTTTGAAAGCAACTTGATTATGGGAAATTAGGTTGTGGCGTTTAATGAACCAGATAAGTCTTTGTGCTATTATTTTTTCTAGTGTTTTTCCTAGACAGGATAACAGGGAAATTGGACGGTAGCTGTTAATATCGGAAGGCGGTTTGTTAGGTTTTGGGATAGGGATAATGGTAGCCGATCTCCATGTATGTGGGTATTTTCCAGTGTTCAGTATTTGATTAAAGATATCCAAAAGTTTTGTTTTTAGGTGGGGAGATAGGTTTTTGAGCATGGGGTATGATACTCTGTCGGCCCCAGGGCTTTTTCCTTTTGCTTATGTTACTGCATTTTCTATTTCAAGCAATGTGAATTTGGAATCTAAGCATGTAGCCGATGGGGAAATTGAGTCGATGAGATAGGGCTCTGAAAGATACCGATTTTTTTTCCGTATATATTCTGTTGGAAAATTTTGGTCAGAAGAGTATTCAGACCAAGATAAGGCAAACTCTTCGGCGATATTAAATGATCCAGTTAGAGTGCCTGAGTTGGATTTGATATATTTGAACGGTGTGGGAGGGATGCCGGCTAGGCGTTTTATATCGGACCATACTTTTTTTGTGGAGGATACTGGGGAGATTTTGGAAGTAAATTTTTCAAGGGAGTTACGCTTGGCCGAAAGTACGGCTTTTTTGAAAATGGCGTTTGCTTTTTTATAGCTGATGAGGTTTGTATCATTCATATTGGCTTTGTAGGACGAGAACAAGCTTTGCTTTTGGTCCCTAAGCTGTTGAAGGTTAGCGTTCCACCATGGCACTTTGGCTTTGTGGATCACTCTTTTCGTTTGGGGAATGCTGCAGTTTGCAGCTGCTCGTATGACTTTCGTCATTTGTGCGACTTGCTGATTTAGGCAACCGTCAGTCCAATATGCTGCTGATTTTTCGCAAGATTCATTAAAGCGTTTCCAGTTTGCTAGGTCTGTCTTGTATTTAGGCAGGGGTAAAGTATTATCGGGACGGGTAGGTGTGTTTATGTGGATGATTATGGGGAAGTGGTCACTTCCATGGAGATTATCTGATATAGACCAGCTGCACATATGGGCTATCTGTGGAGATATCAGTGAGATATCGATGTGAGTGAAAGTGTTGTGAGTTGAAAGGTGAGTCGGGGAACCGTCGTTTAGAACAATTAGGCTGTTTTCAAGAATTACGCTTTCAATTTTTTTACCCCTTGTGTTTGTGCGCGGCGAACCCCATAAAGGACTCCATGAGTTTAGGTCACCCAGGAGTATTGTGGATCCACTAAGATTGTGTAGGATTTCTGATATGTCAGAGGATGAAAAGGTTTGACTTGGTGGGATGTACGCATTAACAATATTAATAACTTGTTCAAAATTAAGCTGCAATGCGGAGCAGAGTATGCTGGAGTTAATGTTACTGTATGTATGTGGGACATTCCTTTTAATAAGTACACCAATGCCTTGTTTGGCTGAGGTGTTATAAGAAAAATTGTAGAAATAACCAGTATATTCTTTGGGGCAAATAAAATTTGTGGAATTACATGGAAGGTTGGTTTCCTGCAAAAATACAATGTCGGGTGCGTGGTCTTTTATAAGTAGTGTCAGTTCGTTGTAATTATTAAAAATACCGTGGATGTTCCATTGTAATATAGTAATTGTCATGATTGAATTTTATTGGATTATTATTAATTTGTGGTGTGTGTGTATGAGTTTGTGCATAAGAAAGTAAGGGTGAGAGGATCAGGACTAAGAGTCGGAATCATCCATAGTGTTATCTGAGTCTGTTGTGTTGATTATTGTTTGTAGGTTTGAGGTGTGTGAATTTATGGATTCGTTTGAGTTGGATCTTGAAGTCATTGTTGTATTGTCATCGTTGTAGTTTTGTCTGATTAGAGCATTTGCTTCCGACCTAAGGGAGCGAGATTGTTCCATACATGTATTCAATTCACTTGTTGGGCTTAAGTGAGAGAAATCAGTTTTGGCAGAGGTGCTTGGTGAGGAAGTAAGATTCTTTTCGAGATTCAAAGAGTTGGCACGAGAAGTGGGATATGTTGGTGAAAGGGGAGTTGGTGCTTTTGTCGAGCTGGTGGGCAGGTCGGTGTTTGTAATCGTGTCTGGGTTTCGGAGTTTTTTGATAATAACAGCGGATGCTGGGTTTTGTTTTACGACGGTCGAGTAGGTAAGCGTGGAGTTAGTTGTTGTTTTAGGATCGTGCGAGCTTCACGGAAACTGCATTTTTTGCTTGTTTTGATTTGAAGAAGTTGTTTTTGTATTTGATATTGTGGGCATTCGGGTGAGGAGGCTGGGTGTTCGCCGGTACAGTTTGCACAGAAAATGCGAGTTCATGGCACGGGAAGGTGGGGGGTGAGATTGCATGATACACAGGCGGGTGAGTTCTTGCAGTGTTTTGATGTGTGGCCCAATAATTGACAAGACTTACATCTCATCGGGTTGGGTATATATTCTGTAACCTTGACTGTGTGCCAGGAAACCGTTAGTTTACTGGGAAGAGTGAAACGGTCAAACGTTACGAGAATTTTTCCAAATGGTATGGGGGTGCCATCGATCATTTTGGTGAATTTGAAGACGCTGTGTACATTTTGAGATTTTAGTTCCTCAACAATTTCGTTTTCTGGAATGTTAATAAGACAAGGTGCGTAAATGGTGCCTTTGACAAAGTTAAGAGTGTTGTGGAGCTTGCACTCGATTTCGCATAGGCCGGGTAAAGAGGTTACTTTCATAAATTTGTCACTTACTTCCTTGGAGTTGACCAGCATGAGAAGGTTACCATCGCGAAGATTAGAGATGGATATGATGTCTTTGCTGATATACTTAAGGGCTCTATGGACGGCAAAGCAGTTATAGTCGGATATGGTTTTCGGAGAGTTTTTTGATGAGACAACTAAAAATTTTGGATTCTTGCACTGTGTTTCAGGGAGGTCTGGGAGATCAACTGGTAATTTCTGAAAGGTTCTTTTTTCTTAGCTTTGGGGCTAACGCTGAGGCTGGCAAAGCGATTATCCCCTAAATTGGGTGGCCTGGGGGCCATGGTTAACAAATGGATATAGAATGATTTGCACGTTGCGTTGAAAAAAAGAAAAAAATCAGAAAAAAAAGAAGAAGAAAAAAGCACTCACAATTAGAAAGTCACAGACGTTCGCACTCGAAGAGAGATAGTCGGTGACTGGTTATCTTCTAGTGCACTATGTATTGTAGCTATTATGCTTTGGGAATTGTTCAGTGTTTCTCCTAGCATAGTTTCTAATATTTTTTATCTCTGGAGAGAGCACACTCTGCTACATAGTTTTCTTTTCCAGGTAGATATTTTATGAGACAATCAAATTCTCCTAATTTGATTTACCATCTTAGGAGATTCATGTTTGGCTCTTTAATGTTATGTAACCAAACAAGTGGTTTGTGATCGCTGAGAATTTGGAATTCTCTGCCGAAAAGATAAGGTCTAAAATATATTTTGTTGCCCATGCAATGTCTAACAATTCTTTTTCAATCGCGGCATAATTTATATCATGTTCGTTGAGAGTTCTATTTGCAAAGCATACTGGTCTTTGATTTTGTGATAATACTGCTCCCTATGCTATGTTACTTGCATCTCTTGTCAATAAAAAGGGTTTATCAAAATCTGGATAAATTAATATTGGATCTGAGGTGATAAGCACTTTAATTTTTTCGAATGTTTTAATGTAGTTTGGATCTTTAATATTTATAGTTGATCCTTTTTTTCAATTTTGATGTCATTTGTTTAACAATGTTTTCAAAATTAGGTATGAATTTTCGATAAAATCCACATTAATCTAAAAATGACTATTTCGTTTTGTTTTTGGAATTGGAATTTTATAATTGCTTTCGGTCGTTATTATGCGACCTAACACTTTGTTCCTTTTTAGGAGCTCGAATTTGTCGAGTTGAAGTTTTAAATAAGCTTCAAGTAGTTTTGTGAATACTTTATTTATCAATAAAACATACTCTTCGAAAGAAGTGAAAAAAAAAATTATTAAAGCGTTTAAATAATCCAGACAATCCGAATAAATTAAATATTCAAGATAATAGTTCATATATCTTTGGAAAGTTGCTGGATCATTTTTCAATCCAAGTGCCATACGGGTATACACGTGTATTCATTGTGGCCATGTTTGGCGGAAAAAGCTGCGGAAAAGCTTACAATTTAATTAGTTTCTATTTCAATTTGATGGATTCATTTAGCTAAATCAATTGTAGTGAAATTTTCGTCCATTCTTGGAATTGGAAATTTGTCATTGATAGTGATTTCGTTTAGATTGCGGTAATCAACCACAAGTCTGAATTTTGGTTTTCCAGATGCGTCACTTTTCTTTAGAAAAGCATCATCCAGAAAGCATCGGATGATTCCTTGTTCGATCATCTCAATTATTTGTTTGTCTACTGACTGGAGATATTTTTAGGGCTTACTGTATATAGGCTCCTCATGTTTATTTTGTATGGAGTGTTTTATAGTGCTCGTAAAGGTGAAATAGTCACCTTAGCTATATTGAATATTACTAAATTCGAAAGGGACCCTTTTTCCCTCTCTTCTGCGTTTAGATGTTCCAATCTAAATGCATTTTTTTTTCAACGAAATATTAATGGCGAAATTTGACGACTGATCTTCTGGGGAAGGTAAGCTAGGGCAGGTATCTGCGGTCTCTGCTTTATCAATAATTCCGTCACCATATTCGAATGAAAGTTGGTTTTCAATTAATTGGATTTTTTCTTTGCCAAAATTTGTTTTTGCATTGCTATCCATTGATTTTTTTTGGAAGTAGTAACTGGGAAGTAGTTGCATTTAAATTTCTATAAAGACCCCAGAACGATTTCCAATTATTCTGTTTGTTATCTTTGTTTTCTCTTTATTGTAAAATATTTTCTTCATACAACCCTTTCATTTGACCTGCTATTTTTATACCCTGTTCCCATTAAAAATGGGTGAAAAGGGTATCATATGGTGCAAATGTATGTAACAGACAGAAGGAAGCATCTCCGACCCCATAAAGTATATATACAGGGTGCGTTATGAAAGTAATGCGCATTTTCTAAGAAAAATATATTTCTTGATCCAATCAGTACAAATTATTAAAATTCTTCAAAATAGTCCTCTCCTGCGTCAATACACTTGCGGAGACGTGTATGCCACGCCTGGAAAGCACCCTGAAACTCCTCGACAGAAATGCCTTTCAGGAACCTTGTTACGCGAGCTTGGATGTTCTCCACCGACTCCCAGTGTTTTCCCTTTAGCTCTCTCTTCAGTAGGGGGAACAAAAAAAAAGTCACAGGAAGCTAAGTCAGGGCTGTAAGGAGGCTGGGGCACAACTGAGATCTTCTTCTGGGTCAAGAAGTTGGTGACGACGAAGGCCGTGTGGCTGGGGGCGTTATCGTGGTGGAGCATGAAAACGTCTTTGATGTCTGGCCTGACGCGTACGACTTGGCGTTTCAGTCTCTTGAGTACCTCTTAGTAAAAGGCTCCGTTGACAGTTTGTCCTTGCGGTACAAACTCACAATGGACGATTCCTCGAACGTCAAAGAAGACAATCAGCATTGTTTTGATACGAGATTTGCTCATGCGAGCCTTCTTGGGTCTGGGAGAAGATTGTGTGTGCCACTCGGAGCTCTGTCGTTTGGATTCTGGATCGTACTCGAACATCCAGGATTCATCCCCAGTTATAGTAAAATTTAAAAAACCTGGATCATTTCTAATCGATTCCAACAATTCTTCACAGCGCAAAACTCGCTCCATCGCACAGTGACACAACAGAAAAAATGACTTTGCTCTACGACACGTCCTACCACTTCTATTGCTCAGAGCGAACTGAACCGAGCGCGTTGGAAAGGAGAGACTCCACCCCAAATTTTCAGACAGGTCCGAGCGTGCTACGACAGGTAGTTACGTGACAACGAAACCATGCGCATTACTTTCATAACGCACCCTGTATTCTTAATCAGCATCAACAGCCGAGTCGATATAGCCATGTCCGTCTGTCCGTCTGTCTGTCCGTATCAACGCCTAGATCTCAGAAACTACAAAAGCTACAGACATGTGCCATATATCGTTAGATAGGTAATTTCCATACGCAGTACAAATTTGTTTTTTTATTTTGATATCACCCCCTGCTCCCCCGCAAACCGCAAAAATTTGTACCAAATCGGATAAGAAACACGGAAGTTATGCCACATGAAAAATCTATGGCAAGGTAAGCAGAAGCGCAGCAAAACACGCATTGCGCGACGCCGACTGCGACATTGACAGTGAAATGTGTATGGCTTTATGACACACGAAACTTATTTTCATAACCAAACTCATACCAAATTTTTATTGTTATGGTACTCTTTATATATGATATAGTAGAATATTGTTTAATTTATTTATTGATACTAAATAAATAAATTGGAAACATGTCTAAGGGTATTTTGCAATCGGGAAACTCGACAGCTGCTACCTTACCTTTTTTTTTTTTTTTTTTTTTTAGTAAAAGTTGTATTTATTTACATTTCCACTGTTACCACTCCACTGTTACTCCACTGTTACTATTTTTAATAACTTATACTGCAGAGTTTCATAATTTTTAGCGAGTATTTACATATGTACATACTTAAATCTCTTTCCGCCGAGCCATTTCTTCAAGTTTGGGAACAAGAAATAGTCACACGGGCTAGATCGGGTGAATAGGCCGGATGAGGGAGCTTTTCGTAGCCCATTTCATGGAATTTTGCCATGAAAACTGCACATGTGTGCACCCGTGCATTGTCCTGGTGGAAAAGAACTTTTTCTTGGCCAAATGCGGTCGCTTTTTTTCAATGCCTCATCGAATCGACCCAATAAGTTGCTGTAATATTCACCATTGATTGTTTTTCCTTTTTGAAGGTAGTCAATGTGGATAATACCGCGTGCATCCCAAAAAACAGTCGCCATGACTTTATTGGCTGACAAACCCACCTTTGCCTTCTTTGGCGCCAATTCACCCCGAGAAACCCACTGTTTTCACTGCTGTTTGGTCTCCGGTGTGTTGTGGTGGATCCACGTTTCGTCCACGGTTACCAAACGGCGCAAAAACTCATTCGTATTGCGATTGAACAACGCTAAACATTCCTGCGAAATTGTCACACGGTTGCATTTTTGGTCGATTGTGAGCAAACGCGGCACCCATCTTGCGGAAAGCTTTCTCATACCCAAATGATCATTCAAAATTGAAAACACTGAGCCATGTGAAATGCCTACGGCTTCCACAATCTCTCTCACTGTTAATCGCCGATCGGCTAAAACCATATCGTGGATTTTTTCAATTGTTTCGGATGTGGAAACCTCAATTGGGCGTCCAGAACGTTCGGCATCTTCCGTGCTTGTACGGCCACATCGGAATTCAGTAAACCACTTTTTTACCATGGAAATGGATGGTGCAGAGTCTCCATAATATTTATCAAGCTTGGCCTTGGTTGGCGTAATGGATTTTTTTCCTCAAAAAATAATGCTTAATGAGCACACGAAATTCCCTTTTTTTATTTTCTTCTCAGTCAACGCGGTAGTCTGATATTAACGGCTGTCAAAAACAAACTAAATGTCGCAGCTTGTTCAATTTTTGACAAGAGTCAACTGACAGATGACTGTTGACGGGAGCAGTGTTACCATTTCAATTAAGAGGCGGGAAATTCAAAAAGTCACGGACTTATTGACCCGCCCTCGTAGTTCGTTGAATTTAAATTTTACACGAAGCACTGACCGAATTGGTTTTCTTTTTGGCTTTTCACAGTATTTTTCGTTTAATTATTTAAATTTTTACAAAACACTGACCGAATTCGATATTTGATTCTCCGGTTCTTTTGCGGATAACACTTTTTAATATCACTTCCGATTTTAGAATTCGGTTCACTTCTTGCTTTCCGGATTTACTAATACCGAAGGATATTCTTTTATCTTATTATCCTACCGACTGCGCCAATTACAACTTCGGGGTATCTTTCAGATAAAAAATATATTCTTACTCTTAAGATCTGAATCTTTTTTTTTATTTTTTTTTATTTTTTTTTTTAATTAACATCTTTATTTAATATTATTCAGGAACACATCTAATTAAAGCTTTAACCTAAATGTTGTCTTAAGTAAATAATCTCTTAATTATAAATTATAATTTGTTTTCATCTTATTATGTAGGAATAGGTCAAATTACGAATAGTGAGGTTTCAAGTATATAATATATTCATCTTAGAAGCAGCCCAAAATGTCTTCTTTTGAGCCTGCGAATTGGAATAGCCCCCTGTAATCTCCAGGCGAGACGATTACGGTGGGCAGTTAGTCGGTCGTTGTATCTGCTTGAGAAAAACGAGATTTGGTCTTCAACAAGGCTCAGGTTTAAGTCATTGTGAAGCGTTTGGCCGCTAACGAACCACTCACAGCCATTTGTCTTAATGTTTTATTCTGGACGGTTTGGACTCGTTTTCGGTGGGACGCAGCCGCCACTCCCCAAATTTGGATGCCGTATCTCCAAGTAGGTGCGATGATTTGCTGATAAATCTGACGCTTGCATCTTAAAGGTAGTTTACTTTTCTTATTTAGCATCCAGAATAGTTGGTTACGCTTTAGGTTGCACATTTTGACGACTCTGGCAATATGTTCACGGAAGGTTAGGCGTTTGTCCAGTATGAGGCCTAAGTATTTCGCCTTAGTCACTTGCTCTATGTCCACATTATTAATGTGTACCGCAGGAGTTGTGTTACGGCGTAACGTAAAGCAAATGTTTACGCATTTGCTTTCGTTAATTTTAATGTTGTTCGCCATGGCCCATTTCTCGAATTCGTTGAGATAAGTTTGCAGCATTTGTGACGACTCGGTCTCACTGTTCGAGAAGCTGAGAAAGCAGACGTCGTCAGCGAAGATGGCCAACAGCATTTTGCTGTTGTCATAGGTCATTTCATAATCGCTTGGCTTAGGGATATCTACTGTATAGATGGAGTACAGTATCGGTCCTAGGACGCTTCCTTGAGGTACGCCAGCTGCAATGGCAACATTTGCAGAGGTTGCGTCTCTGGACTGGACGCAAAACTCTCTGTTTGTGAGAAACGATCTGATGAGCTCAAACAGGTTGGCTGGCAGCGCTGTTTTGACTTTGGCTAGTAGTCCCGGGATCCAAACTCTATCAAATGCCTGTTGAATGTCAAGGAAGATTCCGTTGCAGTATTCTTTATGTTCGTAGGCCTTCAGAATATGATTGACTACACGGTGCAGTTGCTCAATCGTACTGTGACCAGCTCTGAATCCGAATTGGTGCATTGGGATAGTATCATTGTCTTCTAGGTGTATTATAAGTCGGGAAGCTATCAGCCTTTCCATTACCTTCGATAAGGAGGGCAGGAGAATGATAGGCCGGTAGGAGCTTGGATCCTGTTCCGGCTTCCCTGGTTTTAGAATCATACTGATTCTAGCACTCTTCCATTTTTGGGAAAGTATTACACTCTAAGTATCGCATTGAATATCAATGTGATAAGTAATAGGACTCTCTTGGGAAGGATTTTAAGTACTGCGTTGCTTATTAGGTCGTGACCTGGCGCCTTTCGACTTTTGAGGGTACGTATCATGTTTGAGACTTCTTCCAGACGGATATGTCTTATTGGAGGTGACATCTGGAATGGTATAGTTATTGTTTATGACCACTTTTGGAATTTTCTGTACATTGTCGTTCATTTTGAGCAATCTTTGATAGGATTTGCAGCCACGGAAGTTAGCTGGGTGGTTTCCACCGCAGTGAGTGCAAGTTGCTGGTGCTTCTTTGCTTCTGGGACAATCTGATGATTTATGATGTTCACCGCAAGAGACACAGATAAAAGGTCTGTAGCAATATTTTGCAGTATGACCAAACGATTGGCATCTCCGACATTGCACAATGTCGTGCGCTTTTCTGGCTACTTCAAAACTGACGCGTTGGCGGCATAGAGATCGTATTTGGAGTATATCTTTGTTATTTAGATTCTTTTCTACATTAATGAAGAAGAGGTTCATCTGTTCACCGCTCTTGTTGCTTTTTGGGTTATATATTGATTGAACTTTATGCCCCTGTCTGAGTAATTCCTCTTTGATTTTATGATGGAGCTGTGAATGGTGTAATCCTCGCACAACAACTCTGAATGGCTTCTCGTCTTTCAATTGATAGCAATGGAATTCAATTTTCAGAGTATTTAGTTGTCGTACTACTGCCCTGTAGGTATCTGCGTCCTTGGTGTAGATTCTGTGAGTGGAGCCCACAGAGGATTTGATTTCAACATTTTCAAGATTTGTTTCTTCCTCGATAGCGATAAGAAGTTCGTTCACGTTTGTCACGTCCATAAGAAAGATTGGTGGTGGTTTTGGACTACCAGTAGAAGCAGAGTTTACCTTAGATGAATCAGTTTTACTTTGTACGTTTGCGTTCTTATTATGTATGTTATTATTATTATTGCTGTCTTTAGCCTTAGAAGCGGTGTAAGAACGGTAGGCCGCTGCTGCAGCGCTAGTCGATGGTTCGTCCACACTATTACAGTCCATCTCGTCGTCATCTACTGATAGTGTCTCGAACCTATTTGCTGTCACAGGGTCACTGGGTTCTAAATTTCTAGGAACAGCACGTTTTCGTTGGATTATTGGTGAGTTCGATGGCACCTTCCTCTTCTGGCACTGGATTTTTTTCCATCTAGGTGAATCAGATTCATTGAGGTCCGGTAGAGGGGGAAGTCATATGAGTTAAGCTTGCCGCTATTGGCCAGTTCTTCTGCCAGAGTTAACTCTCCTGTAATCTCCTCGTCCATGACGGCTTTTCTCAGAGCTTCGCCAAGTTTCGTTTTCCTAGAATTTGCCATTTCTCGCGAATTTATGCAAAGAAGAATGTAAGACAATCACTGCTTTTATTGCCCCTCTTGCGCAGTGTGAGGGGGGACAGCGATGCCCTAACGGGCCACAAATGCAGTCTATCGCACTTCTCTTATGTTGTTGTTTTTGTCCAGCTGCCGACACTGCACTAGACAGCGTCCGATCTGTGCGTAAAAACGCTTTGTTTTTTCCCGCGACACAACTGTTCTCGAAAAAATTTATTTATTTTTTTCCGGAAAATTTATAAATAAGCAAAAACGTGTTGACACTTCGGGCTCTGAACACTGAGTGATCTGAATCTTAGTTTCGAAGACGGGAGGTAAGGTGTTAACAAACGTAGGGACAAATCTTAACTCGAACTTATATTCTAACTTTTCTGGCGATCAAGGCTTGGTGCCAAGCTTTTAATTTATTGAGTAAATATTCTGTGAAGTTTTAATTTTTTGAATGAAATTTGGTAAGCTTTCAGAATAGAGTGAGTTCGTTTTGAATCATTAAATTTCAGGAATTTCAAGGGTTTTCTTTGTCACCAAAATGTTAATGGCAAGATATTATCTTATCGAAATGTCTGGGTGCCGAAATATGAGTTTTAGAATTTTGTTTTTAGGCTGCTTATGGGAAATGCTTTTTGGGCTGACAAAACTTGAGTGTTCATTTGGCAATTTATGGGAACGTGCCAGTGGATGTTTATGTTTATGTCTGATCGGGCATGAGAAATGTTTATGACCGATTTGACTAAGGGTGCGTGTTGAATATGCTGATCCTGGATTACATTGGGTGATACAAATGACATGGTGACATTCAAATCTCCATGTATAATTTTTTTGTTTAAATTGTCGTTTCTTTTTAAATGGATTTTTTGTCTTAGTTTCATTAACGGGTATTGTTTATTTTTAGTGTCGATTTTGAATTCATGCCGTTTCTCATTAGGTTTGGTCATTTTACGAATTTTATTTGGCTGAGAGTTGTAATCAGGGGTTACTGCATAAATGAAAATATCAGCGGGGGTCCTATTGGTAGTATTATGGTTTGTTTTGTGATTGTATGTGTATAAAATTAGTCTGAACTTTGTGTATTATTTTCGATGTTTGTTTCAATTTCAATAACTCTTATTTTTTCTGACTTTATTTCCTTTTGTGTTTTTGGAATTGGGAATTTTATAATTGCCTAAATTTTCTTTGGGTTAGGTTGTATACCTTCGGTCGTCATTATGTGACCTAAAAACTCTGATTCCTTTATTAGGAACTCGCATTTGTCGATTTGGAGTTTTAAATTATGTTCACTTAATTTTGTGAATGGTTTATTTAACTATAAATCATGCTCTTCGAAAGAAGTGGACAATATTATTAAATCGTTTAAATAAACCAGGCAATTCGTTTATATCAAATCGTTAAGCTGATTGTTCATACTTCTTTTGAAAGTTGCTGGAACATTTTTCAATCCAAGTGGTATACGGGTTCAATCATAGTGGCCATGTTTGGCGGAAAAAGCTGTTTTTCAAATCAAATGAGTTAAGGTTTAGGATTAGAATTTCGGCTAGTAGTTGGTAAGTTTTGATTCAATAGGTATTAAACTCTACCTCTGTCAAATATTTTTTTTAAAAAAATTAAATTTTGATTTAATTGGGAAGTAGTTGCATTTAAATTTGTATAATGACCCGAGAACGATTTCCATTTATTTCTCTTATTTCTTTTTCTTTGCTCTCTTTTAATTCCACAATTGTTTCTTCATACAACCCTTTCATTTGATCTTCTATTTTTAAACTGGACGTCGTTGTTAAGTCGTGTTTAGAAAGAGTTTTAATAGTCTAGCAGGAAGTTTTCTTTAACTCTGGTCACATTCTGTGGATAAAGACGTTAATTTTTTTTTGCTGTGACAAAAAATTAGCAAAAACGAAAATTGAATGCCAATTATCGCCTTTTTTAATCGCCCCTAACCTATAGCATGGATTGGCAGGCCCCCCGCGTGCCAACAAGCTTGGCAAAACAACGCCCTTTAAGAAGACTCTTAAAGCAAGGAAGAGCAGCTCGAGTAGCGACTTCTTTCCAATCGGAGCCTGGCGAGATCAAGCACAAGCCCGCGCCTAAAAGTCAAGGAGAAGAGCTTCACGTCACGCCTAGTATCAGCACAGCCCTGCGTAGTATGCTGGCAAAAAACTCCTTTGCCCTCCTCTCGAGCGAAGAAGACGTCGACGAACACAGATGACGAACCCGAACATGCTTCAGAGGCAATGGCATCCAAAACAGCAAAGAAACTGAACCCGACCCCGAAGACCCTCAAGGCACCCCCGATCTACCCGATCGTCACCAACATAACCACTTGTCAAGATGATAACGACTCTCTTCGGTACCAAATAGGCTTTCTCGTACCAAATGAAGAGAAACAACAACGTACGCGTAATGATGCCAGAAAAGCCCTGCGCCAGCAGCTCGTGGAACAAAATAAAAGACACCGCACCTTCCAACCAAAAGACGAGAGAGCGTATAGGTCGATCATCACGGAACTTCATCACAAAACGGATCAGGCAGAAATAAAAGAGTAACTCCACAAACACTGTGAGGGATCTGCACAATCCTATTGGCAGGAAATTCAAAAAACCACTGGGGATCTTTTTTGTAAATCTCGAACCAGCGAGCAACAACACCGAGGTCTTCAAAATAAATAGGATTTGTAGGTCGGTCGTCACCATAGAGCCCCCACTGAAGTTGAACGACGTTCCGCAGTGTTTCAGATGCCAAATGTTCGGACACACCCAGCGCTATTACTTCCTTGAATTTTGCTGAGTGAAATGTGGGGGTCTCACGACTCCAGATCATGCACCAAGAAAGACGGCGAGAAAGTATGCTGCTAACATTGCCAAGCAGGAGCAGCCATGGAGCAGCCGTAGTAATCAGAAGTGGCATTCAGTACTCGGAACTTCCCGCGGAATGGGTACATTGCGCCGTGACCAGGATTACCAGCCCACAGGGAGATATCACCATTGGTGCGGTTTTCTTCTCCCCAAACACTCGATAGCCGAGACCCACCTTCAGGAATTCTTTGAGTCCCTTGGACCTCGCTTCAAAGCAGCTGGAGACTTTAACGCCAAACACTTCTGGTGAGGGTCCCGTACAAACAACCCCAAAAGCAAAACGCTCCATAAGTACCTGCAGCGCAAAAATTTGGACTGCCATTCCACTGGAGAGCGCACACACTGGCTTTCGGACCCTTCAAAGCCGCCAAATCGGCTGAATTTCGCCATCGGCTTCTATAGGATCACAGCGCAGCAAATGTCGCACCAGAGGAGACTACGCAGGAGATCGCTTTCCAAAAAAAACGGTAAGTCACCAGATCCGCATGAAATCGATGCATTAGCACAGCTCTGTTCCCAGAGGCTGGCTAACATCTTCAACACCTGCCTTCATCTAGGGTACTTCCCGAAAGTGTTGAAGCGCGCTAAAGTAATTGTGCTTCTCAAGCCTGGAAAACCTGAACCCAATCTAGCCTCCTATCGTCCGTTTAATTTGCTGGCAATCCTCTCCAAATTACTTGAAAGAGTATTTTTGCGCAGAGTACTGCCAGTACTAGTTTGGCTTTGGACGCTCCCATGGAACACCTGAGCAATGCCACCGGCAAGTTGAGAGCATACTGGAGGCCTTCGAAAAGAAGGAGTACTGATGCGGCGTTATGCTGGATGTCAAACAGGCGTTTGAAAGAGTCTGGCACCCTGGACTCCTTTTCAAAATAAAGTCCCAGCTTCCTAGTTCCAGTTCATCTTCCATAAGACGTACAGAGAGAAAAAAGAATTCCAAGTGAGATGCGGATCATCAATCAGTACGCTTAGGCCCATAAGAGCAGGAGTACCTCAAGCCAGCATTCTTAGACCCATCTTGTACACACTCTACACAGCAGACCTTCCCATCACCCCCTCCCGGAACTTCACAGTAGCTACATATTCCGATGACACCGCCTTCCTAGCCTCCGCCACAGATCCCCAGAAAGCATCAGCCATCATCCAGAGACAACCGGATGCTCTCGATCTATGGCTGAAACGATGGAACATCGCAGTCAACGCAGAGAAATCCTCCCACACAACCTTCGCACTACGCAGGTTAGAATGCGCCCCCCCACCCCCCTCACTTTCAACGGGGAAACTATCCCATCGAGAAACAAATAACTAGGGCTAGCCTTGAATCGCAGGCTCAAATGCGCCCTCACCTGATCACCAAGCGCAACCAGGCCGACCAAGGACTCAAGCAACTGCACTGGCGCCTGGGGAGAAGGTCCAAACTCAAGGAAAAATTCAAACTGCTTATCTACAAAGCAATCCTGAAGCCAATCTGGACCTTTTGCATACAGCTGTTAGGCACGGCAAGCATATCAAACCGCATCAGATTCCAGCGGTTCCAAAAGAAATGCCTGAGAACAGTTTCCAACGCCCATCCGTACCACGAAAACTCCATCATTCACAAAGAACGTGGTATTCCATGGGTAGCAGAGGAGATCTCCCGTCTCAACGAAAGGTACACAAAAAGACTGGACAACCAACCCAACCACCTGGCCATCAACCTCCTAGACAATAGCCAATCCCTAAGACGTCTGAAAAAGAAATATCCGCTTGACCTCCCCCAGCAATGGACAACTAATTTAGGTCTGTTAACAATACGTTCCATGTAAGTCCCTTACTTACGTAGGCTTCCATTAGATCTTGTATTGAAAAGCTTTCTTTGGAGGTCTTCGTAAGGGGTGTGATTCTCGAATTCTTCTATTAAAGTTGACTTTAGGATGTTCCAGTTGATCGCTTGGACGGTTTGTTATATCCTGAGGGCCTCTTCCTTATATTGTCTTTTATCCAATCGGTTATCGTATGAACGTACTTAGTTTTTGCATGGTGGTCCATCATAGGCTGGTATATGTTTGATTTGTACCAGAGCCTGGTTCAAGTGAATCTCCATCAGAATTTGGGATGAAGTTGTCATTTTGATTGATTTTTAAGTTTTTGATGTACAAAGTATGTTTAGTTATGAGGTTTTTTATTCTACAAAGCACTGATCGAATTGGATTTTTTAGGTTACACAGTATTTTCCGTTAAAATGTTTTAATTTTCTACGAAGCACTGAACGAATTGGATTTTTTGTTTTTCATGTCTTTTGCGGATAACGATTTTAATATCACTTCCGGCTTAAGATTGGGTTCACTTATCACTTGGCGGATTTCGTGGGTACTTTATTTATTTATTATTTATAATATATTATTATTTATAATTGGCGACTGCGCCAATTAAAACTACGGGATATCTTTCAGATAAAAAAATATATTTTATTCCCAAGACGGGAAGCTAGATGTTTACATACATGTATGTAGGGACAAATCTTAACTCGAACTTATATTCTACCTTTCTGGCGATCAAGGCTTGGTGCCAAGCTTTTAATTTATTGAGTAAATATTCTGTGAAATTTTTAATTTTTTGAATGAACTTTGGTTTCAGAATAGAGTGAGTTCGTTTTGAGTCATTAAATTTCAGGAATTTCAAGGGTTTTCTTTGTCACCAAAATGTTAATGGCAAGATATTATCTTATCGAAATGTCTGGGTGCCGAAATATGAGTTTTAGAATTTTGTTTTTAGGCTGCTAATGGGAAATGCTTTTTGGGCTGACAAAACTTGAGTGTTCGTTTGGCAAATTATGGGAACGTGCCAGTGGATGTTTATGTTTATGTCTGATCGGACATGAGAAATGTTTATGAACGATTTGACTAAGGGTGCGTGTTGAATATGCTGATCTTGGATTACATTGGGTGATACAATTAAAATGGGTTGTTGAGTTGAAGGAAATGTATTGGACAATGGGATACATGAAAATTTGGATATGTCAATATATGCATGTGTGTATATATAGATATACTTACGTATTTGCGAGTTGAGTCTTGCAAATGATCCGTCGTTTAGACTAAGATCAAAGCTAAGAGAACACGAAAAAATTCTATGATTTGCTTTATTTGCTTACTGTTAGCTTAAGACTAAATGTACACAGTTTGATTCGGTTCGAAGCGTAGCGGTTCGTAGCGTGAAACGAAAAATCGGTTCGAAGCGAGTCGCAAGACGCGAATACATGTATGTCTTTTCAGCAGTTCTGGTTAATTGTGTAGATACAAAAGAATGACATTGTGTCAGCGTAATATGTGAAGTATATTATTCTACATCCCTTCCTTTAAAAAGTAAGCTTGTGCTTATACTGGGGTTGAAGCATACAATCTTGGTAATGCAGTTGGGTTTGTTATTTGATTAACTATTATAGGGACAAACATTCCAAATCGGATTTTTTCTTTTATGATATTCTTATTACGTTCGTTGTTTATTTCTTTGTTATTCTGGTTTACTGGTTTACTGTTTACATCACTCACTTCATGGAAATTTATAGTTTTGCAAAAGTGAGGAGAAGTAATATGATGAACCAGGAGCCTGTAGGGTAGAAATTTGATTAATTTTTTCTGTTTTTTGAATTGGATCTTATATTAGTGTGTTTCTCCGTTCATATTGGTGATTTTGTAATGATCGCCTTCAAGTTGTTCAACGTTTTTTGAAAGTTTGAATGGGTTCTCAAATTTGCCCTTTTGTAGCGGTCCTTTTCTGTCGGTTGTCCAGCGTAAAGAAATATGTGAGCGGGAGTTTGTCGCGTAGTGTCGTGTTTAGTTTTGTGATTGTAGATGTAGAGAATTGTTTCTATCTGGATTAGCTTTGCTTTACTATCATTTAAGGTTTTTTATACCCTTGAAAAAGGGTATTATAATTTTGTCCAGAAATGTGTAACGCATTAAAGGAAGCATCTCCGACCCCACAAAGTATATATATTCTTGATCAGCATCAACAGCCGAGTCGATATAGCCATTTCCGTCTGTTCCTCTGTCCGTCTGTCCGTCTGTTTCTATGCAAAAAATCGACAGTAGTTTTAAAGCTAGCATTTTGAAATTTTTACCAGATCAATATTTTTTTTGCACGCAGATCAAGTTTAAAAATCGGTCGGATCGGACCACTATATCATATAGCTGCCATACAAACGACCGATATGAAAACAAGTCTTTGAATGGAAACCTTTTTTGTTTTCTAAGCTATTGCAACCGAATTTTACATTTATTTATTTAACATAGCCATACACGATTTGTGAAAGTTTGGTCAGGATCAGACCACTATATCATATAGCTGCCATACAAACGACCAATATGAAAACAAGTCTTTGTATGGAACCTTTTTTGTTTTCTAAGCTATTGCAACCGAATTCAACACTTATTCATTTGACATAGCCATACACGATTTGTAAAAGTTTGGTCCGGAACGGATCAATATACCATAGAGCTGCCATACAAACGACCGATATGAAAACAAGTCTTTGTATGGAAACCTTTTTTGTTTTCCGAGCTATTTCAACCGAATTCAACATTTATCCATTTGACATAGCCATACACGATTTGTGAAAGTTTGGTCCGGAACGGATCAATATACCATATAGCTGCCATACAAACGACCGATATGAAAAAAAGTCTTTGTATGGAAACGTTTTTCGTTTTCCAAGCTATAGCAACCGAATTCAACATTTATTCATTTGACATAGTCATACACGCTTTGTGAAAGTTTGGTACGGATCGGACCACTAAATCATATAGCTGATATACAAACGACCGATATGAAAACAGGTAAGGTAGCAGCAGTCGAATTTCCCGATTGCAAAATACCCTTTACCCTTAGACATGCTTACAATTTATTTAGTATCAATAAATAAATGAAACAATATTCTATTAGAAAAGAGGACCATAACAATATAAATTTGGTATGATTTTGGTTATGAAAATAAGTTTCGTGTTTTATAAAGCCATACACGTTTCGCTGTAAACGTCGCAGTCGGCGTCGCGCAATGCGTGTTTTGCTGCGTTTCTGCTTCCCTTGCCATAGATTTTGCATGTGGCATAACTTCCGTGAATAAGAACGATTTGGTTCAAATTTAAAAATTAGATAGCTTTTATAAGCACCAAAGCATATGCCGAATTGCATAGCATTAGGTTAATAATTGTGGGCGTGGCAGTTTTTTGCGGTTTGCGGGGGGAACGGGGGGTGATATCAAAATAAAAAAACAAACTTGTACTGCGTATGGTAATTATCTATCCAACAATATATGGCACATGTCTGTAGCTCTTGTAGTTTCTGAGATCTAGGCGTTGATACGGACAGACAGACGGACGGGCGGACGGACGGACGGACATGACTATATCGACTCGGCTGTTAATGCTGATCAAGAATAAATATACTTTATGGGGTCGGAGATGCTTCCTTCTGCCTGTTACATACATTTGAACCATATTGTCATACCCTTTTCACCCATTTTTAATGGGTACACAAGGTGAAAGATTTACTACCAGCACCATATTACTTGCTCCTAAAGTCCTACCTGGAAGGGCGGATATTTAAAGTCAAGATTCGGGACAATTACTCTGCGCCTGCCCAGATGAGAGCTGGAGTCCCACAAGGCAGTGTTCTTGGCCCGCTCCTGTACTCTTTTTATACTGCAGACTTGCCCGTACCCGACGATGACTACATGGAAGACCCCTCGAAGGCTCTAATTGCCACATATGCAGACGACATTGCCGTTCTGTATAGCTCCAAATGTCGCTTTGAGGCAGCAGACGGTCTACAGGGATACGTTGCAGTCCTATCAGCGTGGTGCAAGAGGTGGAACCTTAAGATAAACCCTCGAAAAACGTCCAACCCTACCTTCACACTTAGGATGAGAACAATCCCACCAATCCAAATGGAAGGACAGATCCTGGAGCAACAAGAAACGGTGAAGTATCTTGGAATTACTCTTGACAAGCGACTTACTTTCTTGCCGCATCTTATAGCCACTCGCAAGAGGTGCGTCCTAAGACTTCAGCAGTTACGTTGGCTGCTGAGCAGAAAGAGCAGTATGTCACTTAGGATGAAGAGAAAAGTTTACGTTCAGTGTGTCGCCCCAATCTGGCTCTACGGGCTGCAAATTTGGGGGATTGCAGCAAAATCTAACTGTAATCGCATCCAGGTACTGCAGAATCGTACCCTAAGGCAGATAACCAACAGTCCGTGGTATGTAAGGAATTCAACTTTACACCGAGACCTCAATCTGCATACTGTGGAGGAGCAGATAAATACACCAGCAGGTACAGAGACAGACTCACCACCCATCGCAGCGAACTAGCCAGAAATTTACTTCCCGCCAGGCCGCTTAGAAGGCTAAAAGACAAGGCTTCGTGAAGACGCTTCCACCTCCACGAACATAAATCCCCGTTTCACCCTCCATTATCATAAATCCCGTGCTAAGCGCACGGCGATGGAGCTTATTAAAATAACTTTTTACTTGTATTGTTAAGGTGCAAAATTGTAGCACGGATTCATTACTTAAATAATAATAAACAAAAAAAAAAAAAAAAAAAAAAAAAATGGGTACAGGGTATAACAAGTCTTTGTATGGAAAAAATTTTTGTTTTCAAGGGTATACCATCTTCGGCAAGCCGAAGATAACTTTCCTCATTTGTTTTATGTAGATTTTTTCATTGATTGTTTTTCGAAGTCTTTCTATGTCTGCAACGCCTGTTTTTGTAATGTTAAGTTTTAGTTCTATATCTTCGGACTCGAGCTAACGTTTACTGGCGTATTTTAACTGGCGTAAACTTGGATATTTTAGTGTATCTTGAACTCATGGGTACACACTTTAAAGCATTTAGAAATCTGCATCCCTGTCGTATTTCGCATTTCGATACTCGAACAGTGCGGATGTGTTTATTTTCTGTACTCCGAAAATATACAAAATACTCCAAGTGAAAAGTGAATAACTACCAACAATTTACCACAAAAATTTAGCGAAAAGACGCTCATTGCGATGTGTAATCGCTCATTAAAATAGTTGTCCAAACTCCCGGCTTTTGAACAATTATTATATTTCGAAGAAAATTAACAAACAAAAACTAAGCCACAAACTGTCACAATGAGTCAAAACGACATTCGCGCTCAACGTCAACAAGAGCAAGACAAACGTCGTCTCTCATCGATACGAAACGACGTGTATTTCTCATATGTGTCTTCGCAACCCACGGAAGTGCACGAAATAAATGCAAACGTCAATCGGCCACGGTCAATCACCCCCAACACGACACATAAACTTAAGCCAACAACGACCGAGATAGCTCGTTTTTGCTCACCGACAATCCCAACGATGTGCCAAAAAGAACTGACCTCTCCCGCGGCAACTAAAACTTCGACTTCATTAAACACTGCACTCGCAACAACAACAAATAACAAGTAACACCCTCAGAGATCTAGCAGCCATTATACGATAAGTCTTTAACATCTGTCTTTAACATCCTGAACAAAGACAGGAAACCGCAACCACTTTTTAAAGTCGAGCTGGAACCTGACACTAAAAATACCAGGAAAAATGAAGTGTATCTTATTTAAAAGCTACATAAAAGCTGCATCGTAAAATTACTGTAGAAGAACCACACAAGCGCAAAGGCCCCTACAATGCACTTATTGCCAAGAATATGGCCATACGAGAGCTGCAGTATGCTTGCGTATGCATTGCGTTTAGTTTGTGTCGTTTGTGAAGAGCTTCATGACTCTGATCATTGTACGACAAGCAAAAGTGATCCCAGATCCAAAAAGTGCGGAAATTGTGGGGGTAACCACACAGCAAACAATAAAGGCTGTCCAAAAACAAAGACCTTAATAGCCGGATTTATCACCGGGCAATGTCACCACGCCTCCATAAGGATCGAAATAACCTACATCCGCTGAAGGAGCACCGAACCCGTACTGTTGTCATGTTTCTACATATGTTTATCCATGGTATGGTTGACTCCAAACATCTTTTAGACCAACTATCTTTTTTCATCCCTAATAGAATAACTAGGTCCGTCCGACCCCTATGGTTACCTATTCGCAGATCCAATCACGCTAAACACGATTCTTTTCTCACTATATGTAAAGATTATAACCTCTTATCCCATGTTTTATCCCCTGAACTTTCCCTTAATGTTAAAAAATCTAAAATTTTGGAATTCCTCTTAGAATAGTTACATTGTATATAAATATAGCAGATCACTGTTAAATTCTTAAATTAAATAAATATACGAAATAATAGGTAGGAACATACAGGGCCGGCAGCTAATATAGGTATGGTGGGTAGTTGTACCCACTCTAAAATTTCAGAGTGGGTAAAATTCCCAGTCGGAACCCGAAAGAAGTTTTTAAAACGATTCGGTGCAATTCTTTAAATCTTTGGAAAAATTCGAAGTGGGTTAGCCAGCAGAAATTGCTGAAATTCTAACATTTTATAAAGATGACTTCGACAAGGCATGTTTTTGCAACTTGTAAAAAGGCAAAATGAACAGGCACAGAATCTGAGAGAAGTCGTAGATTTTTTACAAAAATATGAATGGATAAGAGGACTCGTGCCAGAATTTGTACGTTTCGTTCGTTTAGTTGTCACAATACCAGGTTCTTCATGCACGAATGAAAGGAGTTTTTTAGCTCTTCGTCGGCTTAAAACGTATTTGAGATCAAGCATGTTGCAAGATCGTCTTAATAACGTGGCGATCTTGCTTGTTAACCGCGACTTTATATAATTACTACTCCGGAGTAGCTTTCAGATAAAAAAATACATATAAAATCATTATTAGACGGGAGGTTAGGTGTTTACAAAAGTAGGGACAGACCGTAACTTAAACTTATATTCTAACTTATATGGTGATCAGGCCTCGGTGCCAGGCTTTTTATTTATTGAGTGAATATTCTGTGAAGATTTCAATTTATTGAGTGAATAGTCTGAGCGAACTTTCGTAAGCTTTCAGAATAGAGTGAGTTGGTTTATGTCATTGGATATAAGCACGAGTTTCAATGCATTTCTTTGTCTTCAAAATGTTTATGACTTTTCTAGGTGCCGAAATATGAGTTAAAAAATTTTGTTTCTAGGATGCTTATCGGAATTCTTTTCGGGCTGCCGAAACTTGAGTGCTCGTCTGGCTAATTATGGGAACGTGCCGGTGGTTCTTTATGTTTATGTCTGATCGGCTATGAGAAATGCTTATGACCGATTGGACTAAAGGTGCGTGTTGGACATGCTGATCTTGGTTTACATTGGGTTATACTATTACAGAGGGTTGCTAAGTTAATGGAAATGTATTGGACAATGGGATATTACTAGCTTTACCATGCCACGCTTCTATGTGGCACATTCTGATTGAATGCATGATTGTGAGGAATTTTAAAACATAATTCTCGTCATTTTGTCATCGGTAGGCGTAATAATTCATTGTGCTGCACTTTTTATATGGTCTTATATGGTTATATGGTTACTTGGATTTATCATCTTTATGTTGAAGTGATACCCATCCCAGAAGATGACTGGATATTGCAAAGCATCGTAACAACGATGAGTTTCTGCGACATTTACCAATTAATCATTTCTTCGCTGTAGAACAATATGCCTAGGTTGAAATTGATCTCCGACTATAACAATAGCCACTTCGCCGATAGTTGAAGCATTATATCTGCGAACATGTTGTCCAGTAGGCGTTTTGTCAGCACGACTGATAATCTTGTGCGTATCCGCTGGCCATCTAGAAGTGGGAGAAGGGAGCCGGCTTTATGGTAGATTTATATTTCCTGATGTTCGATAGGAAATGCTTTGATTCGGCGGTACATCCAGCAAGTAGAGACTCCAGTGGCTTCAGTGGTGGCTGAAAATGGGGCAATTTATTTTTTCAGCCTGCGCAACACATCCCTGTGGTTTCATTTTTGAATTTTTTAGTGAGTGAGTCCTCACTGACATTGAGGACACACATAACTCATATAAGCCATTATGACTTGGCGACTCGAACTGTAATCAATAGCTGGATTGTACCACAATGAAAGACGACTATAATTCTGGAGTTTATCTGCTATACTTGCTGCACGTCCTCCAGCTACACTCGCCCTGTGACACTCAGTTCTTTGAAAACGAATCCAATCCCTTGCTGCAGAACGCCTTTCTCGCAATCGGAAATCTTCAAGCCTGGCTGCTTGACGTTCTATTGGTTCATTAGCACGCAACAAAACCCTATAGACTCTAATCCTCGTTAGTCTTTATTCCCATTCTTGCGCTGTCCGGCATCGCATTTAGTTCCATCTGCTAATTTTCTTTTATCGAGTCGAAACGAGTCCCACGCAGTGGTAACTTGAGTTTTGGAAACAAAAAAAGTCAGATGGGGCCAACCGGTGAATACTATGCTTGATCGATGGTATTGGACGAGTTTTTGGTCTTAAAAACGTTCACAAGTACAGCTCGGTGCGATGGCGCATTATCTCTTTTAGACCAAGCCGACCATTGACGCGTCTCATTTCCAAATAATCCGTCAAAATCAAATGAGCTATTTCACGGCTGATGTTTAGCTTATGTGACATCTTTGCAACACTCGCATGACGATTTTCGAGCACAATTTCCTTCACTTTTTGTATGTTATCGTCAGTGTTAGAACGTCAAAGGACGATTGGAACATAACATGTCTTCGACGGTTTCTCCACCATCCTTAAAAGCTTTGTACCAGTCGTAGACTTCTGTTTTCGATAGAATATTCACCATAAGCCTTTTCCAACATTCGCAACGACTCCGCACACGAAATTTGGTTCAAAGCACAAAACTTCATTTAAATTCAATCAATATTTTTTTGCACGTGTGCGGTTCTAACCTTAAGCCATCTCTTCAACGCTATATTGAAAATTGGATACTATCCCCAAAGGTGGAAAAGGGCGGTCATAGTAATGATTCCCAAGCCAGTCAAAAACATAACCCTCATCCTACAGACCAATCAGTCATCTAACGCGTCTCTCAAAACTGTTTGAAAAGGCATTTTAAAACAACTAACTCCCTACCTAAAATGACGGAATAAAATACGATCGCATCAATTTGGCTTTCGGAAAAACCATGGAACGATCGAACAGGTCAATCGCATCAAAAAAGAAATTCGTACCGCTTTTGAGAACCGGGAATACTGCGGGAGTGCGGCTGAAAGGACTATTGCACAAGATAATGAAACTGCTTCCCCAGAATACACACAAAGTGTTCGAATCTTATCTCTTCGAATCAGGTGTAACACTTCGGCTTCACACGAATTAATCATTCGTATGCTGATGCGTGAAGACGTGTTTTCATCGAGCTCCGATAAAATCAATTGATTCTAGTGAAGTGAATGGTTATTAATAAAAAAAAAATAAATATATCGAAAGCGAAAAAGACGCTCAGGGCGATGCACCATCGCTCGAATACATATTCTGCGTTTGAAATAGTTAAATAATAGTTTCAAACAAATTAATTTAAAAAAAAAAAAAGCACTATGAGCCAGAACGACACTCGCGCTCAGCGACAACGAGAGCAAGACGATCGCCGGCTCTCATTACAACGAAACAACGCGTACTTTTCTTATGTCTCCGCGACACCTGCAAACGAAGACAACGAGCGGCCAATAACCCATAACCCAACGAACCTTCTTGTAGCAACAAATCAAGAAAGAGCGCGCTCTTGCTCTCCCGCACTTCTAGCTCCGACACAAGCTCCGCTATCTGCAACCACAACAACTGGAGCAATATCGACAGCCCGCTCTACTTGGCCATTGGCTGCACCCGCTCACGCTTTTACTAAGTCAGCGAATACAAGCCCAAGAGCCAAACGGCACTGCTGCATAACTGGCAAAGCAAAACGCAACAAAAAAGTTGGGTCGGCCTCGCAGACTGGACTGGACCACTACATTACAATAAAGCGAAAGCTTAGCCCTAAAACTTCCGATACAGAAAACAAGCGGAAAAATATACGCGACAATACAATACAATACTCGATCAACAATGAAGCGCCCGCAAATAACAACAGATTCGCTTTGCTGGCAGATACCAACGAGGACGTGCCACTGAAATCCATCAATAACGAACCAAGGTAGCAGCAGTCGAGTTTCCCGATTGCAAAATACCCTGTACCCTTAGACATGCTTACAATTTATTTATTTAATATATAAATAAATAATTTTGTTTTATTCGTAAGTAAAAATAAATATGATTTTATTTTACCGAATTTTAATTTTTCAAGTTGTTTATGCTGAAGAACTTCGATTGATTAAATTTAGGTATCAAATTGAACTCGACTTATTATCTGCATTGATTTACGATCAAGCCTCGGTCTCAAGCTTTTTGAATATGGACTTTGGCTTTCTTGACTTTGATTTACCCTTGGATTCAAGTTGCGTTTGCTCTTGGATACAAGTGCTCTTTGATTTCGTCTTCCGATCTTGTAATCTAATACTTTTGTTTTCAAGTTTGGCGAGTCCCGATTCTTATCTGGTAAAGGGTAACATAGGTGTATTGGTTTTATTTATTACATTTGAATAGTGTAGGAGTAGTGTAGGGTATATGTGGTATACATGCTATGTGTGTACTTATATAGTAGGCATGTGCTAAGTACTTAGGTACTGTGGATATGTCACTATATATAAATATAATAAATAAACAAGTAAGGTAGCACCAGTCGAGTTTCCCGATTGCAAAATACCTTGTACCCTTAGACATGCTTACAATTTATTTATTTAATATCAATAAATAAATGAAACAATATTCTATTAGAAAAAAAATTTATAAATTAGATAACTTTTATGGAACGCCAATGGCGTCTCTCCAGCGCAAACTTGAGCTAGATTAATTCCCACCATGAGAAGCTATATCGACGTAATGCTTCTTTCGGAAACTCATCTTACAAGAAAATACAATTTTTCAAATAAGAGAAGTTACAACTTCACATGGTACAAATCATCCCGATGGTAGAGCACACGGTGCGGACCGGCATTCTAATTAGGAACCGTATGAAGCACAACTTTTAAAAAAGAGTCTCGAAATTCACAAGTTCAGGCAACATCTATCAATATACATCCTGGAGGACAACACTCACCTCACACCCTAGCGGCCGCATACTGTCCCCCCGGCTGGGCACGTAGTGATGCAGACAAGAGCCACCACATTTGACGCTCACCTACAAAATGTATTTACGCCAAACGAGGCTACTAGCACATTTGCGCTACCGACTTTAGACGCAAACTGCAACCAGCAACACACACCCCAATTGTGTTTCGTCCAAAATATGCACTTTCTCTTGTCTCTCTTTTTTTCTCTATAATGTCAATAATATCTAACATAATTAAAGAAAATCTCAGCCCGAAAAAAATCCCCGGCTACGACACTGCGAAATGATCATCGAGGTGCCACATTCTGCAGTTCGGTACATAACGCAGCTCTTTAATGCCATCACAAAACTTGGCTACTTTCCCACAACGATGGAAGAGATCGATTATCATAATGATTCCGAAGCCTGGTAAGGACCACACAGTTCCCTCATCCTACAGACCAATAAGTCTACTCTCATGCATATCAAAACTATTTCGAAAAATGCCTGCTAATCCGACTGAATCCACACCTGAGAGCCCACAATATAATCCCAGCCCATCAATTTGGATTTCGCGAAAGCCACAGGAAACCATTGAACAGCTGAATCGAATACCAGCGGAGATAAAAACTGCAATTGAAAATCGAGAATACTGTACAGCCGTATTCCTAGACGTATCCCAAGCAATCGACAGAGTCTGGTTTGACGGCCTAATGTTTAAAGTTTAAACAGCTCTACCCGAAAGCACACACAAACTTCTAAAGACATACTTATATGACAGAAAGTTTGCAGTGCGGTGCAACACTACTACTCCCACTGACCATGAGGTTAAGGCCAGAGTCCCCCAAGGCAGCGTTCTTGGGCCAACTTTATACCTCATCTATACTGCTGACATTCCTACAAATAGCCGGCTAACAGTGTCCACGTTTGCCGACGATACAGCTATCCTTAGCCGTTCAAGGTCCCCAATCCAAGCTACAGCACAGCTGCCACTGCACCTCATAGCCACTGGAGAGGTGGCTCTCTGACTGGCGAATAAAAGTAAACGAGAAAAAATGCAAGCACGTGACATTTACGCTGAACAGACAAGATTGCCCACCACTTTTGATGAACAACATACCACTCCCGAAAGCAGATGAGGGAACGTACCTAGGAGAACACCTCGATAGAAGACTCACATGGCGCAGGCACATTGAAGCGAAAAAAACCCATCTTAAGCTCAAAGCGAACAACTTACACTGGCTCATCAACGCTGGCTCTCCGCTCAGCCTGGACCACAAGGTCTTACTCTACAATGCAGTACTGAAAGCCATCTGGACATATGGCGCACAGCTATGGGGCAACGTCAGCAACAGCAATATTGACATCATACAGCAAGCACGAAGATTCTGCGAACCATCACTGGGGCACTGTGGTACGTTCGGAACAAAAACATCTATAGAGATTTAAATATTCCACCAGTCACCAACCCAGCGAAGAAATATTTAGGGACGCTTAATCTCGGAACAGTTGGAAAAAAAATTAAAACGACTGCTTAGGAAAAAATTGTATTAGTTAAGATTTTTAAACTTATTGTTAGCTCCTATTTAAGAGAATCCAATAAATAAAAGCAGAGTTAATATAAAAAAAAAAAAAACACGCATCCCACAAGCAGACGTAGTAACGTATCTAGGCGTTCACCTAGATAGACGCCTCACCTGGCGGCGACATATAGAATCCTAGAGGACTCATATAAAGCTTAAAGAAGCCAATCTTCACTGGTTTATAAATTGCAACTCTCCCCTTAGTCTGGAATACAAAGTACTCCTCTGCAATACCATCTGGGCATACGGCTGTGAACTATGGGAAAACGCTTCAAAAACCAACATCGAAATTATACAGCGAGCTCAGTCAACGGCACCATGGTACCTACGCAGCGAAAGCATCCACAGAGACCCTCCATATAAATCTTGTCAACGGAGGAATACAGATCAAAAGGACTGAATATCAGGTAAAAGCTCGCCGCACACGAAAATCCTCTCGCGAAGTCGCTTAAGCGATGCTCGAACAGGTCAGAGCCAAATGAAGTGCACAGATTATCCAGCCCAGCAAAGAAATCCTAGGGCCGTCTCTAACTAATACAAAAAACTTCATATTGTAAATAATCTAACTTGTATAACAAGATTTAAATAATTATTCTTAGTCTCACAATAAGAGAAGATTCAATAAATAACGCAATAAGTATAAAACAAGTAAGGTAGCAGCAGTCGAGTTTCCCGATTGAAAAATACCCTGTACCCTTAGACATGCTTACAAATCATCATTGAAAAATCGTTCATCAAAAAGGAACTTTGTTTTCGGTTTTAAATTAAATTATTTTTCGGAATTTTGTGTTTTTGGTTATTCCCGCACGTCGGGACTTGGTGGATTGCGCATTTTACGGGCCGGGTCGGGCTGCCAAGAGCGGAGTCCCACTGTGTCCGTTGCCCTTTCGCTGCCGTTGCTGCTGTGACTTATTATCTGCATAAACGTCATAGAACACCAACCTAGAGTATGGACTGACAGGCCCCGCCGCGTGCCATTAAGTTCGGCAAAACAATGCCCAGTAAGAAGGCCCTCAAAGCACGGAAGTGCAGCTCGAGCAGAGACTCAAGCTGGAGCTCTTCCCTTCTCGGAGCCCAGCCATGAGACCAAGCGCAAGTCCGCTCGTAATAGGCAAGGAGAGAAGCCAAACGTCACACCTAGCACCAGCGCAGTTCCTGCGCAGCAAGCTGGCAAATAACCCCTTTGCCCTCCTCTCAAGCAAAGAAGATGACGACGATCATGACGAACCCAAAACTGCCTCAGAGGCAGTGGCATCTAAAACAGAAGAGAAACCAATCCCGATCGCGAAGACCCTCAAGCCTCCCCCGATCTACATCCCAGACGTGACCGACATTACAGCGGTTGTCAAGATGATATCGACTTTAGTCGGATCCGAAAAATATTTCTCCTTTAAAACGGAGAGAAATAAAAACGTACGCGTAATGATGCCAGACTAGGAGTCCTACACAGCCCTACGCCAGCACCTCGTGGCACACATAACAAAAAACACCGCTCCTTCCAACCAAAGAATGAGAGAGCTTACATGGCGGTCATCAAGGGGACTTCACCAACGAAATTAAAGAAGACCTCCACAAATACGGCCATACTGTGAGAGGATCTGCACAATCCCATTGGCAGGAAATCCAAACAACCACTGGGGATCTTCTTTTGTCAATCTAGAACCAGCAAGCAACAACTCAGAGGTTTTTAAAATAAAGAGGGATTTGCAGATCAGCTCGTCACCGTAGAGCCCCCACTGAAATTCAACCATGTTCCACAATGTTTCGGATGCCAAGGGTTCGGATCCGAAAAGGATTTCTCCTATAAAACGAGGAGTCCTACACAGCCCTATGCCAGCACCTCGTGGCACATAAACAGCATGCTTTCTCGTCTTTTTTTTTGGTGCATGACCTAGAGTCATGAGAATCACCACATTTCACGCAGCGATGTTCCAGGAAGCAGTAGCGCTGGGTGTGTCCAAACCCTTTGGCATCTAAAACATTGTGGAACGTCGTTGAATTTCAGTGGGGGCTCTACTGTGACGACTGATCTGCAAATCCTCTTTATTTTAAAAACCTCTGTGTTGTTGCTTGGCTGGTTCTAGGTTGACAAAGAAGATCCATGGCACATAAACAAAAGACACCGCACCTTCCAACCAAAGGATGAGAGAGCTTACAGGGCGGTCATCAAGGGACTTCACCACTCAACGGACCAGACTGAAATTAAAGAAGAACTCTACAAATACGGCCATACTGTGAGGGATCTGCACAATCCCATTGACAGGAAATCCAAACAACCTCTCTTGGGATCTTCTTTGTCAACCTAGAACCAGCAAGCAACAACACAGAGGTTTTTAAAATAAAGAGGATTTGCAGATCAGTCGTCACAGTAGAGCTCCCACTGAAATTCAACGACGTTCCACAATGTTTCAGATGCCAAGGGTTTGGACGACACCCAGCGCTACTGCTTCCTGGAACATCGCTGCGTGAAATGTGGTGATTTCTCATGACTCTAGGTCATGCACCAAAAAAAAGACGAGAAAGCATGCTGTTTACATTGCCAAGCTGATCACCCTGCGTCGTTCAGAGGATGCCCTGCCTACAAAAAAGCAAAAGCGCAGCAATCTCCCTAAAGCCAGACCTGCTGAGAGTAGCAACAAACCACCCCTCATCCAGATACCAACTATCATTAATGGTACAAGTTATAGGGACATACTCCTAGGAAACCAAGTGATCACAGCCAACGAACTCCCCAACAAACCCCCTCATACCACTCCCGAAGCCCCACAACCCAACCAGTTTGATACGATGCTTGCCCGCATGGAAGGATCGATTGAGAGGATGATGGAAAAGTTGATATCGCAGATGTTCTCACAGATGATGCAGTTTATAGCTCCCATCCTCAACAAAAAATAATGCAAATAAGCCTTAACATAGTTTTTTGGAACGCAAACGGCCTGCAGAGGAGCAAAGCCGAAGTAGAGCATCTCATCAAAACAGACAATATCGATGTTCTTCTAGTTTCGGAATCCCACTTTTGTCCCAGATCCTACTTTAAAATTAGCGGGTACGAACTGTTACATGCCAACCATCCATCTGGCAGAGCACGCGGAGGAGCAGCTATGCTCATCAGGAGTGGCATTCAGTACACGGAACTTCCCGCGTTTCAGGAGGAATGGGCTCAGTGCGCCGTGACCAGGATTTCTAGCCCACAGGGAGATATCACCATTGGTGCGGTTTACTTCCCACCCAGACACTCGATAACCGAGACCCACCTTCAGGACTTCTTCGAGTCCCTCGGTCTTCGGTTTATAGCAGCCGGAGACTTTAACGCCAAACACTCCTGGTAGGGGTCCCGCACAAACAACCCCAAAGGCATAAAGCTCTATAAGTACCTGCAGCGGAAGAGTCTGGACTGCCATTCCACTGGAGAACCCACACACTGGCCTACCGACCCTTCAAAACAGCCGGATCTGCTGGACTTCGCCGTCTCCAAGGGCATAGGACACTCTAAGATAACATGCTCAAGCTCATGATAAACTGCTATCTCGACCACAGCGCAGTAAACTTTCTTCTAAACATCCCCGTCCTCAGAAAAACGCCGCTTAGAAGACTCACCGGAAAACACACAAATGCCCCCAAGTTTACGTTTTGGATGCTTTCCTCCCGTACCCAGATACCCCTCTTTCCACAATTGCCAACATAGATGAGGCCATAGAAAAACTAACCAAAGAGATGCACAATGCCGCTGAGTTTGCGAATCCACCTCCACCGACTACCCCGAGAATACCTTAAAAAGACGTGTACTTGTGGTCTCCGGAAATCGCGGCCCTCGTGGCCGAAAAAAGGCGCCTCAGAAGAGTTTGGTTTTCCTCGCGCAACCCCAGGGACAAGACAGCACTTAATCGTGCCACCAAAGATTTGAAGGACAAGCTATCCATCCTACGGCAAGACTCGTTTCATAGATTCCTTATGGAGCTGGAACCTGGAGACCCGCAACACAATCTGTGAAATGTCACGAAAAGTTGCGATTCCTGGTGTCGGACTGAGGTCGAAAGAGCAGAAGCCTTTGCTGATCATCTACATAGTGCATTCTCGCTTTTCGACAGATGCACTGGCGAAGAGAGAGCTGCAACCATAAGGTTCATAGACAGCCCAAGTGCTGCTGGCCCGCCAATACAGCGGTCGATTGCGCAGGAGATCGCCTCCCTAAAAAATGGCAAGTCACCGTATACGGTTCTGACCGTATCGATGCAACAGCACTGAAAATGTTGCCCCTAATCTGTTCCCAAAGGCTGGCCAACATATTCAACAGCTGCCTCCGTCTAGGGTACTTCCCTAAAGAGTGGAAGCGAGCGGAAGTAATTGTCCTCCTCAAACCTGGGAAACCTGAAGACAACCTAGCATCGTATCGGCCGATTAGCTTGCTGGCAATCCTTTCCAAAATACTTGAAAGAGTATTTTTACGTAGAGTACCGCCAGTAGTGGAAGAGGCCGGTCTGATCCCTGACCACCAGTTTGGCTTCAGACGCCTTCATGGAACACCTGAGCAATGCCACCGGATTGTTGAGACTATACTTGAGGCCTTCGAAAAGAAGATGTACTGCTGCGCCGTTATGCTTGATGTCAAATAGGCGTTTGACAGAGTCTGGCACCCTGGACTACTTTTCAAAATTAAAACCCACCTCCCAAGTTCCCATTTCACCTTTCTCAAGTCATACACACAGAGGGAAGAGAATTCAGAGTGAGATGCGGATCATCAATCAGCACCCCTAGGCCCATAAGAGCAGGAGTACCACAAGGCAGTGTTCTTGGACCCATCTTATACACACTCTAGACAGCGGACCTCCCCATCACCCCCTTCCTAGCCTCCGCCACAGATCTTCAGGAAGCTTCAGCCATCATCCAGAGGCAACTGAATGCCCTCGTCCATGGCTGAAACGATGGAACATCGTGGTCAACGCTGAGATATCTTCACAAAAACCTTCGCAGTACGCAGGGGAGAATGCACCCCCGTCACACTCAACGGGGAAACCATCCCAACTAATAACACTCCCAAATATCTAGGGCTGACACTGGACCGCAGGCTCACATGGCGTCCGCACCTAATCAACAAGCGCAACCAGCCCAACCTACGGCTGAAGCAACTGCATTGGCTCCTAGGAAGAAGGTTCAAGCTCAAAGTAAAATTCAAGCTGCTTATTTACAAGGTAGTGCTTAAGCCAATCTGGAGATATGGGATACAGTTGTGGGGCACGGCAAGCTGTTCGAACCGCATGAAAATCCAGCGATTTCAGAATGAATGCCTGAGAACAGTTTCGAACACTTATCCGTACCACGAAAACTCAATAATCCATAAAGCTTGGAATTAGATGTGTAGCAGAGGAGATCACCCGTCTCAGCGGAAGATACATAAAAAGACTGGATAACCACCCCAACCACCTGGCCATCAACCTCCTAGATAATAGGCAATCCCCCCGACGCCTGAAAAGGAAACACCCGCTTGACCTCCCCAACCAATAGACACCTAAGTCAACCTCATAAGATATACATTCCATGTACCTCCCTTAAGTGAAGGTCTCCCCCAAAGCATTTAATGATTGTCCACTTGGACAGATTTTAAATACAAATTAAGAATGTTATAAAAAAAAATAATAAATAAATAAATGAAACAATATTCTACCATATTAGAAAAGAGTACCATAACAATATAAATTTGGTATGATTTTGGTTATGAAAATAAGTTTCGTGTGTCATAAAGCCATATACAGCACCAACGCATATGCCGAATTACATAGCATTGAATAATAATTGTGGGCGTGGCAGTTTTTTGCGGTTTGCGGGGGAGCATGGTCATGGCAGTTTTTTGCGGTTTGCGGGGGAGTGGGGGGTGATATCAAAATAAAACAACAAACTTGTACTGCGTATGGCAATTACCTATCCAACGATATATGGCACATGTCTGTAGCTTTTGTAGTTTCTGAGATCTAGGCGTTGATACGGACGGACAGACGGACGGACAGACGGACGGACAGACGGACGGACAGACGGACATGGCTATATCCACTCGGCTGTTGATGCTGATCAAGAATATATATACTTTATGGGGTCGGAGATGCTTCCTTCTGCCTGTTACATACATTTGCACCATATTAGGATACCCTTTTCACCCATTTTTAATGGGTACAGGGTATAAAAACAAGTGAGATAAGTTATCTTTGGCTTGCCGAAGATGGTATACCCTTGCAGATCTTTACAATGGCAGCTATTAATATAGTGGTCCGGACCAAACTTTCACAAATCGTGTATGGCTATGTCAAATGAATAAATGTTGAATTCGGTTGCTATAGCTTGGAAAACAAAAGTTTTCCATACAAAGACCTGTTTTTATATCGGTCGTTTGTATGGCAGCTATGTGAAACAGTAATCCGATCCGGACCAAACTTAAAAAAAAATCATGTATGGCTATGTCAAATGAATAAATGTTTAATTCGGTTGCGATAGCTTGGAAAACAAAAAAGTTTTCCATACAAAGACTTGAAATCTGATTGATCGTATGTATGGCAGCTATATGATATAGTAGTCCGATCCGACCGATTTTTAAACTTGATCTGCGTGCAACAAAAATAATAATCTGGAAAAAATTTCAAAACGCTAGCTTTAAAACTACTGATTTCAACAGCTGCTGCAAACAAACTAGTTCGCAGATCGCGCTCATTTTAGCCGTCGTAATTAAGGAAAGCGCTACCAACTTGACAAAAAAGTCCTTGAAAATATTCAGTGCGGACACTCAAAATGACATTTTTCTGAAAATGTCTTAGGGTAAGATTGTAAGATTGATTCGAAAGAGACCCTTGATTTGTAAGTTCGTAACCGATTTATCAACATAACAGGTCTGATAAACTATTTAAATTCGAAAATGAGGGGAACTTTGATTGTTCAATATTCTAATTGTATCGTACGATTAAAAAAAGTTTATTTCCGCGGTCGCGTGCATGTGTGAATAGCGATAAGTGGATAAAAACCGTTGCAGGACTCAGCGAAATGTCAAAATTTGAGCACAATCGGTTAAGAAAGAGACAGACAGAGTCGGAAAAGTTAACAAAGGCGAAAAGTTAACAGAGATCGACAAAAACAGTCTGTCAGAAGAGGCAAGTCGGGAAAAGAGGTCAACATCAAGAAGTCGGAGCAGTCAGTTGTTATGAAATTTCGAGATTACACTAGAATAATAATTATAATTTAATCAATAATATAATAAACTTGAATATAATAAACTTTACATATGGGGGCTCAGCCAGTTCTAGTGTTGATCTCGTTTATGTTCGATCGCGTGTGCATATACATAGTTGACTAAAGGAATGAGCAAAACGGGCTAAAGTTTCATGAAAGCTTTAAGTTAATTAGTCATATAATTAATCAGAAGTTGTTTAAGTTGTTCAAGTTGATTGTTAAACGATCAATATGTGTTACCTCTTTTGGAATGAGTAGGGGCTTATTAAAATTGTTTACCAGATCATAAATATCTTGTTCAACGCAATTATCTGTTTGAGATATATATACGTAAATGCAAAAGCTTAAACTTACGCTAAGTAAAAGGTTGAAAGCAAGAGAAGAATCGGTTGGAGCTCAGAAAACACTTTTGTTTAATAACAGCTCAGGCTGATTTGCTAAGCGCAACGAAATGGAATAGAAAAATGAAAATATAGAGTCTAAAATACAGCAAATGTTGCAGCTTCTTACTATAAAAGTGCAAGTCGACGAAGAGAGAGAAAGAGAGAAAATTCAAATTCCAGTGGCCAGTTTTGATAAAGTTGTGAGCGAGTGCGATGGCTCTGCACCAATTGAAATATGGTTTGAAAAACTAAGAGAAAAACGCTGAAGCATACAAATTATCCGATAAAGAGGATTATGTGCAAGCGCGAAATACACACGCACGTTTGGTGCGGCAAAATTATTCCTGGGATCGGAAACAGTTTGTGACTATCTTTTGTTAACAAAGCGTTAATGGAAGTTTTTTTTTTTTTTTTTTATTAATTTCCTTTTATTACATTCTGTTTTTTTAAAGAATAACAACGAGTAATGGTTGAAGAACGGAAAAAAGGTAGCGGCCCTTCCCATTGCAAGGATACGCTAATACTTTAATAATTTACTAATAATTTAATTCTGTTGGAGTTTTGCGTTTTAATCTTCTCGGTTCCAGCTCTCTCATCGGTATTTGTCTCAGTTTTGGGTTTTGGTGGTTAAGTAGTTGATTTGTGTGTTTTTTGCTGCTTTTTTTAATACTTTCGTTGACTGTCTCTATGTTTAAATCTTTATGGATATCTTAATTTCTAATATACCATTCGGCATTTGTCATTGTTCTGAGCATTTTCGATTGCGTTCGCTGAATTAGCTGTAAGTGAGATTTACTGGCAGTTCCCCAGATTTCTATTCCATGCGTCCATATTGGTTTTATTATCGCCTTGTATATTGCAATTTTGTAATGTAATTTTAGTTTTGAGTGTTTTCCTATTAGCCAGTTAAGTTGTCGAAATTTGTTTTTTTTTTATTTCGTTTATTTAGAATGTGCTGCTTCCATGTCAGTTTTTCGTCAATAGTTAGTCCAAGGTACTTGGCATATGGGCGTAACAATATTTGATTGTTGTTGATTTTAATTGCGAAGTTTTTGGGTTGTCGTTTTGTGTATATTACTTGTTGAGTTTTGTCTTTATTTATCTCGATACCCCATCTCTCAAACCAGGATACTGTTTGTGTCATGATTTGTTGTAGTGTACTTGCAGCTGTTTTTTCACACGCGCTTGACGACATTAACACAGTATCATCTGCGAACGTAGCAATCATTGATCCAGGGATAGTTGGCGCTGGAATATCGGAGGTGTAAATCAGGTATAAGATGGGCCCAAGCACACTACCTTGGGGAACACCCGCTGGCACTGGCAAACCATCTGAGCATTCATTGTCATATTTAATATAGAAATATCTGTCCGTTATATAGCTTTGTAGGATGGTATATAGGTTATCTGGTAGTATATTTCTTAGCTTATGCAGCAGTCCTTTGTGCCATACTTTGTCAAATGCTTTAGCAATGTCCAAGTATACAGCATAGCAAAACTTCTTTTTGTCGGAATCTTCTGTTATTTTGTTAATTACTCGATGGACCTATTGGACAGTCGAGTGCTGCTTCTGAAAGCCGAATTGGTGAGGAGGTATTATATATTTTTGTTTTAGGGTTGGCTCGATTCTATTTAATAGGACTTTTTCAATTACTTTTGAGAGGACAGGTAATAGCGTGATTGGTCTGTACGAACTTACAGTATTGGCGTTTTTATTTGGTTTTGGAATTGTTTTAATTTGGCCTACCTTCCTAGTTATGGGAAAGTATTGCAATCGAAGGATTCCATTAAACAGGTTTCTAATATAGGTGATTATAGCGTCTGGTAGTTCTTTAAGAACTTTTCCTCCGATTAAGTCATATCCGGGGGCTTTCTTGTTTTTAATTTGATTTATGTGAGATTTAATTTCCGCCTTTGTTATAGTTTTAATTGCACAATTTGAGTTGGTGATTTGTGTTGGAAGCTCAGCGTTGCCATTGTCCATGTCATTGGTAAATGATGTTTTAAAGTGTTCAGCAAGAGTGTCTGCTTCTTCTTTGTTTGATCTCGCCCATGTGTTGTTGTTTCTTTTTATAGGCGGCTTGTGTATAGTTGAGTTCGTCAATTTTTTGGTCGCTTTCCACAGAGAATAATTTGTAGATAAGGAAGTTCCAAGGTTGCTAAGGTAGTATTGTAGCCGGTTATCTTTGTCTGCCCTGAGAATTCTCTTGAGCTTGTCTGTTGCTCTATTAAGTTTGTTTTTATCTTCTGGATGCCTAGTTCTTTGCCATATCTTCCTAAGTTTATGCTTTTGCCTGATTTTGTCTTTAATAAAGGCGGGAGTTTTCTTTAATGCAATCATTTTTATAGATGGTGTTGATTGCGTTGCTGCATATTTGATGTTGTCATTGAAATATGCTATTGCGTAGTCTAGTTCGTTGTTTGTCTTTAGAGAGATATTTATTTACCATGTTCTGTTCCAAAATCTCGCGAAACATATTCCAGTTTGTTTTGTGGTTAAATAATGGGGGGTCATTGTTGTTTTCTTCTACCCCACCATGTAACGTAATTAATATTGGGGAATGGTCGGAGGAGAGGTCTAGGCATGATTTTATTGTTAGGTTCTCGCAAGTTATATTTCTTGTAATGCAGAAGTCAATTAAATCCGATAGTTTGTTTGTGTCAGTTAGCCAGTAAGTCGGCTCGCCTGTGCTTAGGGCACGGCTATTATTGCTTCTTATTGCTTCATACAGTTGTCTTCCCTTTGCAGTGGTAAGTCAGGACCCCCATGTTATGTGTTTGGCATTATAGTTACCTCCTGCCAAATACCGATTTCCCAGTGATTTTAGAAAATCGAGGTATTGGTCTTTTGTATTGTTAAATTTAGGTGGGCAATAAACTCCAGATATATTTATTGGACCCGTTGTGTCTGAGGTCGATATAGTAGTAGCCTGTATGTAGTCCTTTTTGAATCCATCGAGCTCTATGCACTTTATGCTTTTTTTAATTATTACTGCAGTACCACCATGGGCCTTACCGTCCGGGTGATTAGTAGAGAAAATATTATAGTTAGGTATGTTTATATAGGTTTTCTCAGTTGAGTGTGTTTCAGAAATGAGCATAACTTCAATTAACTTTTCATTTAAGAATGTTTTTAGTTCAAGTAAATGGCGTGAAAGTCCGTTAGCATTCCAGATGGCCATTGTTAGGTGTTTATTTGTCAAGTTTAAATAATAGAAGCGTGACAATGTTCATCATATTTGTCATTTGGGCTATTAATTATTTCATCAATTGTTTTAGTTCGTCAAAATCATTTTGTGCGGTTTGGCTTAATTGAGTTGGAGCAGGCTGTATATCAGGTACAATAGCAGTTTGGATTGCTGAGTTGGTTTGATGGCTAGTTACTTGGTTTCTATTTAAGACTTCGGCATAGGATAAATCTGGCGTCTTTAAGCTTGCTACGTTATTTGTTGTACTGTATTGTGTCGTTTGATGATTTGTTTCTGTTACCGGTATTTCTTTTTTCCGGAGAGTTGGGTAGTTTTGGATTAGCAGTGCTTTGTACACCATACAACCTTTGTAGTTTGCAGTGTGGTTTTCACTGCATAGTGCACATTTAATACTTGTTCGGTCCGATCTTGTATTAATAGTACAGGATGATGAGCTGTGTTTTCCAGCGCACTTTACACAAGTTGGGTCTTTGGTGCAGTAATTTTCGGTATGTCCATATTTTTGGCAGTTTGTACATTGGGGAAGTGTTCGCTTTGGTCGCGGTGGCTCAAAAATTACTTTGCAATGAAGAAGGTGCTCAATTTTATAGATGTCTTTATTATTTTCTTTCATTTTGAGTTCAATAGAGAATAGAGGCAATCGTTGTTTGGAGTCGTAGCGCTGGATGTTGTGTAAATTTATAACTTCATGCCCTTGCTGAGCTAGTTCATTTATAATATCGTCTTTGTCTGTAGCATGATGGACATTACGAAGGATTACCTTAAATCCTCTCTAGCCTTATCGTCTGAAGATGTAGTATTTGGTCGATTTATCTTTTAATAGTCCTAATATGTTGTGATAGTGAGTAGTTTCTAGTGGCTGTATTTTTATTTCATTAGTTGACAATGCTTTAAGTTCATATCGTGTTTCTTCCAATGAATTTAAAGCAGTAGTTAGTGCGTATATGTTTTCAACATTTTGAACATATATGGGGGGGGGGGGGGGGGGGGGGGGGGGGTTTTTGCATTTTTGTGCTCAATTTGCATTTGCGTATTTATAGTTGCATTTGTCCCATTGTCAGTTTGGTTTTCGTCTTCATCATCTTGTGCTAGTAACTCGAAGCGGTTGCTTGAGTTTGGCTCGGCTAGCCAGTACTCTTTGAGTGTTTTTTGAGTGGCGGTTTGAGCTTTATTCTTCTGTTTCTTGTTGCCATTTAAAAGATCTTCGGAACCGTTTGGAGACTGATTTTCTCGGTGACGTTTTAAGTTTTGTTGTTTTGGGAGAGAGGATTGAGTTTTGTTTATTGTTGTTGGAGCGGGTATTGAGGTTGTTGGTGTTTTAATATTCGCTGAGGAAGAGCGTATCGGCATTGAAGCATAGCAAACTGTAGTTGTTGTTGCTATAGTTGCTGTAGTTGTGGTATTTGTGTCTGAGGTTGTAGAGAGCGGAAGAGTTGAGAGTGGGAGAGCTAAGAGCGTAACTGCTGTGAGCGGAAGAATTGAGTGTGTGTTCATTAGTATCGCGGAAGTTGTTGTTGGTATACGCGCGGGTAAATTTGGCGCGCATTCTGTTGGGTCTCTCCAATGCTGGAGAGCAAGATCGCGCTCTTTCATCACTTTGCGGGTGCAAGTTTTGATAATTGTTTGTGTGATTTGATATGTGGGTGAGTGAGATGTAGGAGTTGTTTTTGTTTTGTTTTGCTTGAAGCTCTCGCTTCTGATTTTGAGCGCCGGGTGCGCTCATATTTTGTTTAGTTTATTGTTTTCACTTGTTTTTTTGTTTGTTTTATTCACAGGAGTATATAGGGTTTTTTAAAAACACATATAAATATGTATTAGCGTCTTTTCGCTTTTATATAATGGTTTCACTTGGGCTTGAATTTTGCACTTAGACTTCAATATTAACTGGAGCTTTGTTAGAAACACGTCCGTCGGGGTTGAAGATCAAAGATCAATTCATATAATGGAAGAGTTGAATCTAAAAAACATTGTTGCTTAATTTGTAGTTCCGCTGAACATAAAGAGAAAAGATTACACAGCCGCGGTGAAATACTTTAGGGGGGGAGTCTAGTCTAGAATTTTGGAAAAAATCGAAAAAAATGTTTTCTTTATAGGTGCTTTAGGGTTTTAGAAATAACATATAATTATAATAATATAATAATTCAACGGCATTGCCTCACAGGAATAATATATACAGGAATTTAATTTTATTTTACAATACTTACAACTTTAAACGCGTTACGAAATTTTGACAGTACATTCGAAATATCGTTCTCCGGAGACGTACGAGTACATAGGATTTTTTTTATATTACATAGTTTTTTTTTAATCAACCATTTTATATCGTTTTTATTCCCTGTACCCATTAAAAATGGGTGAAAAGAGTATCCTAATATGGTGCAAATGTATGTAACAGGCAGAAGGAAGCATCTCTGACCCCATAAAGTATATATATTCTTGATTAGCATCAACAGCCGAGTCGATACAGCCATGTCCGTCTGTCCGTCCGTCCGTCTGTCTGTCTGTATCAACGCCTAGATCTCAGAAACTACAAGAGCTACAGACATGTGCCATATATCGTTGGATAGGTAATTGCCATACGCAGTACAAGTTCGTTGTTTTGTTTTGATACCGCAAGAAACTGCCACGCCCATAATTATTAACCTAACGCTATGCAGTTCGGCATATGCGTTGGTGCTTATAAAAGCTATCTAATTTATAAATTTCTTTTCTAATAGAATATTGTTTCATTTATTTATTGATACTAAATAAATAAATTGTAAGCATGTCTAAGGATACAGGGTATTTTGCAGTCGGGAAACTCGACTGCTGCTTCCTTACTTGTTTATAGTGAAAATTGTAGCATTTTGTTCAAACGTGCACCATTTCTCTCTTGCTGTTGTTATATAGAAACTAAAAAAATCTTATTTTTTGATCCAGGGCAAAAATTAAGGAGGTAACATCTTCGGCTATGGACCCATTAGAAGAAAATGCGTCTTCGGAGAAATGCTGGACAGCGGCCATTTTGAAATTAATTCACCCGAAAAAATGTTGTATTTGTAACCTAAAACTAATATAGGTTTTAGGCCTATTTCACAGATTTTGGATTGATTCCTTTGTTGAGTCAACATAAATTCATAAAATATGGGCATTTTTTTTCGCTCTAGACCAGCTTCCCCTTAAATGTAATGAAAACGGTCACATCTCAATTAACTGTCCAAAAAATAATAACCAAGTGCGTGGTTTTGTTGATCGCCATCGGATAAAAAAGCATTGATAAATGGTGTAAAAGTTGAATGTCTTGTGGACAATGGCTCAGACGTTACAATTATTAAAGAAAATATTGCAAAAAATATACCCGATATTTTAATTTTTTTTTTTTTAACTTTGCTGTATTTATTGGATCTTATCAGGAAGTATGAGACTAACAAAAAATTTTCAAATCTTAATTTTAACCGATTTTCAACAGTCTGTTTAACCCTTTAAGGCTATTTTCTTAAATTCTCAAAAAAACATATCCAAATAATTTTTTCTTAAAGTGAATTTCGCCCACTGAGCTCAAAAATGGCATCAGAAAAAGTTTTTCGCCAACCGTTGCCCTTCCATGTGAGAAAATGTGAATGATGTGTGAACTTTGCTGTATTTATTGGATCTTATCAGGAAGTATGAGACTAACAAAAAATTGGGGCTTAGAGTGAAAAAATCAAACTCATATTCTATAAGTGTAAGTTTTCATTTTTTATTATGGTCTTCAAAAAACAAATTTTGTTGGCAATGCAACAAAGGTGAAGATTGCATTTTTTGCAAATGTATTGGGTTTGAGACGTTTTACAATACTTGCATCATCTTTTCCCGCCATCTCGATTTAGCCAAATAGGAAAATGATCCTACGGATCCAAACGCAAGCCTCCTATAGGATGATTTGACTTTGCACCAATTTTAAGTCTAGCTGGTGGAGAAGACGACACGGACGGACTTTGTTGCCCAAGTCTATGAAGAGATGGGGATCGCGATGCTTCACTCCTGGGATGACCCAGTAATGGCTTTTGCTGAAATCCTACGAGGCCAGCAGCAATTTCTTCTCGGAAATCCGGAAGATTGAAAACTTTTTTAGGGTTATCCTTTTCATTAATTGATATACGCCTGTACAAAATATAGGCATTTGTTGCAGCCATATCCATCAAATGGTAAAAAATACGTGTCGCAGAATCTCTGGTCAAGGCTTTAATGTGGTAGCGGCTGATTAATTCATCCATCAAGTCTACACCGCCCAATACAGCTCTCTCACAAAGAGGTCCTCCCCTTAAATAAACTGCCCCGAATAGAGAACTAGTCAGAATCCTTAAAAAAAAACCTACTGCAAATAATGTCTGGCATCGACGACCAAGTTTAAGGGGGGGTGCAAAGATGGCGAGAGCTCTTGGCACCGGTTGGTAAGCTCATACCAACTGACCACCGGGTTCTGGTAGGTCCTTGAGATAGGTCCTTGAGCAACCTATAAAGACTACTGAGGTTAGAACTGGCCACCGTAACCTAAGAACGTTTCCAGGGGACGTTTCCTCTGACCCTTCGGATAAGCGGCAGCGCACACAACCTTGGTGGTCTTTTGCGGAGATCACCAATAAACGTATCCGTTTGGATAACCCGGATGGCAGAGTGCCAGTATGCAAGGAAATGTTTTGAGATACTAGCCAAGAAACCCGGCCTTCTTCCTTTCTGCAATCATGTGATGGTTACAAAACAGTGTGGAGGTCAATCCATATGTGGACTAGTGTTCTGTGGAGCTGTATAAAGTCGCAATTAAGAAACTTAGAAATATCTACGAGGGCGACGGAGTTGTTGCGTTGAGCAGGCCTCACGGTCCTTGCCGACCCCGGCGTCCATCAAGGCTCCGGGCCAAATCCTCACTGTCACTGTCAAGTGTTGAGGATGGAAGAAATGGTGGGCACCGAATCCTTGTATTAAATAAGCAATCCCTAGCTACCATCAAAGCCACCAGAAAGCTTTGGCGACGGATGCCGAAGATGGCTACTCCACCGGTGCCTCGCTTCTTCGCAGCATTCCGGTTATGAGCCCATTTTATATGCAATAAAATTATGGATCCCGCCGTTATTTAAAAGAACCGCAAGGAAATTGACCTTATGGTCAATTGACCTCGGTCTAAGCCAATACTAGAAACCGTATCTCACTGGAGGCTCCACAAACACTCGCCCCCAGAGTATAGATCCATAATAAACAATACGAAACCAGCAGCTTTGTTAAATCCAAGTCAAACCAACTACGTAAATATCTCAAAATAATCAGGGAATATCTTACAATGGAATCTACTACATATCCCGAAGCATCTAATACTGATACAAAAGCTTTCAATAACACCCTTAAGTATCAAATATTCCAAGCACTGGTAAATTATCTTCTATTAACAACACTTTGAAAAAGTACCCTCTAAGTACACTTATTGGTTTTTCATTGTTAGAAATGCACATGTCGTTGATATTGATAAAAATAAATGCTTATTTCAATAGTTAATATACAAACCTTAGACCAAAAAAAGTTTAAGGATAACCGGCTTGCAAAATTTATATATTTTTACACTTTGAAGATAATAGTTGCACAGTACTGAATTTCACGCGCGAAAAAACATATGTTTCTGGTAAATAGACAAAAAACTTCACGCAGAGCTTCAGAAAGCGATCAAAGCTTTTTTGTATTTATTGGTACATTATTAAGTTACTTTAAAATATAACTTAAATAATAAACAACTAATTACTGATTTTGTTATTGCAAAAAAACCAATGAGTGCCTTGAGGCACTCTTGGGTATTAGAGGGTTAACTGTTAAAAGAACCTAATGATCAGCGATGGGTCGGAAGGTCATTGCGGCGAAGTCGGGATCGGTCGCAAATCCATGCGACGTGGTTAGGGTGTGACGTTAATTTGCTCATTTACTTTTGTTTTTGATGGGTTATTTCATCTCAGACGGATCTGATATTAAGGTTTCTCTGTATATTTTCATTTCGGATATACCAAGGTGCTCGAGTGATTGTTCTCAGTATCATTGATTGGGCCATTTGCATGATCTCAATGTTACTACTGCTGGCACTTCCCCAAAAGTTGGGAGCCGTACGTCCAAATTGGTTTTAGTACGGAGTTGTAGAGTAGGACCATGTAGTCCAGACAGAGGTGTGACCGAGAGTTAATAAGCCAGTGGAGACTACTAGCCTTCAGCTTACGGTCTGTTTTTTTGGCTTCGATGTTCCTGCGCCAGGTGAGCCGTCGGTCGAGGTGCACTACGAGATACGTCACTTTAGTTGCTTTCGGTGTTACGGTGTTGTTTAAAGTGATTGAAGGACAGTCTTGCCGATTGAGTGTAAATGTTACATGCTTACATTTTTGTTCGTTTGTTTTGATTCGCCAGTCAGATAGCCACTTCTCCACGGCCACTAAGTGAGCAGAGAGTTGATTTGTGGCTTGTACCGGGCATTTGAATCGACTTAAGATCGCTGTGTGATCTTGCCACTCCCGTCGCATACGTCGTTTTAGTCACCTTGGGTCTGCTAGGTGCACTCTCTTCTTGAGGTGTTAAGATTCTGACGGCTGTAACTAAGACAATGATTCTATCTCGGCAACAAAGTTTAGACTTGGGTTCAGCTCAATGTGTGAACTTATGTATTTTCAGTATTTGACCTAGTTTGTTCTCTTAGATCTGTTAGTCTGCATAGCGTCAGGGCATTGGAGAAGGTTGAGATTTAAGAGGACTGGCAAGTGGTCAGATGATAGATCGGTAGAGATTCGGTACTGATGATGTTTGAGGGATATTTTTAGTTATTGCGAAGTCCATCAAATCAGGAATTTTGTTCGGGTCGGTAGGACAGTATGATGGTTTGGCTGAAGAGACGGAAGTCAAGCTTTCTGTTTGCCTTTATGATGGCGTTATACAACTGTTTCCCTTTAGGGGTAACGAGGCGTGATCCCCAGTGGGTCAGTGGGTGTGTTTGGCGTTGTAGTCACCTGCAGCAATGAAGTGGTCCCCTACGGTGTTGAAGAAGTCCAGAAATTGTTGTTCGGAAACATTAAAACGAGAGGGACAATATACCGCTGCGAGGGTAAGATTGCCGTTTCCTAGTTTTACATTTATGGATGTGGCCTGCAAGTAGCTTTTTCCAAAATCGCTATGGTAGTGGTGCTTGATGCGGTTCCTAATCAGGATACCGGTTTCGCCATGTGCTTTTTCATCTGGGTGATTTGTTCCGTACAATAAAAAGCCACTTATTTGAAAGTTGTACTTTACAGTGAGATGTGTTTCTGACAGTAGCAGGACGTCAATATGATTGTCATTGAGGAATTGAGTTATCGCAAGCTTATTCCGTCGTTTGCATTTATTTCGTGCACTTCCTTGGGTTGCGAAGACACATGAGAAATAAGCATTGTTTCGTATCGATGAGAGACGACGTTTGTCTTGCTCCTGTTGACGTTAAGCGCGAATGTCGTTTTGACTCATTGTGAGCTTGGTTTTTGTTTGTTAATTTTCTTTAAAATATAATAGTTGTTCAAAATCTGAGAGTTTGCACAACTATTTTAATGAACGATTATACATCGCAATGAGCGTCTTTCGCTAAATTTTTGTGGTAAATTGTTGGTAGTTATTCACTTTTCACTTGGAGTATTTTGTATATTTTCGGAGCACAGAAAATAAACACGTCTGCACTGTTCGAGTATCGAATTCCTCCGATATAGAAATTAAAAAAAGTGTTGCGTGATCTAGGCAACATAACAACAAAGCCGATGGAAGTTTTTGTTGCAAAAGCTGGATTGTTGTAAAGCTGGATAAGATGCAGATAAAGCAGAAGTTTTTGGTTGTGCCGAGCTTCAAGATCGACTACGATGTTCTGTTGGTACATGACTTCATAGAGAAATTTTGCGTAATTATTGATTTGCATGCCTATAATTTTGAAAGTCTTGAGGATCAAAAACCACCCAATGAGTATAATCTAAATGTTTAAATGTTAAACTTCCATCTATTGAAGCTCCTCCCCAGTTTCAAAAAAGTGTAGAGGAGCTAATGCAAAGCAGCAGGCAGAATAAAACAGATGACGTCAGATGAGCAGTGTCCGGGCACCTTAACGATTGCTCCCGATAGCTTTATACAGCCATTTTGTCATTCACCAAGCCGTATTTCTGTTGAGGAGTCAGTCTCAGTCAAGAAGCAAGTAGACGATTGGCTCGAACAAGGTATAGTGCGCAAGTCAACCTCGCATATGACAAGCAGAATGGTCATCGTCAAAAAGAAAGTTGGGACGCTACGAGTTTGCGTCAGCTACAGGAGACTTAACAAGATGGTACTCGATGACTATTTCCCTATGCCGCTAATGGAGGAGGTCTTTGAGAAGCTGCGAGCTGCCAGTACTTCACCATCATGGATCTCAAAAATGGGTTCTCTCACGTACCAGTGGGGCAAGAAAGCAGACGTTATACAGCGTTCGTCACCAAGGAAGGAGTTTGTTTCTTTGAGTTCAACACCGTTCGGCTTAAAGAAGTCATGAGACGCCTTTATATGGAAAACATAATTTTTGATGCCAGATCGCCAGATGAATGTATGGTGAAATCCAGAAGGGTCTTTGAAACGCAAGCCAATGTAAGCTGAAAATGAAATGGAAAAATGCAGCTTTCTTCAATAAGTTTTCTAGGTCACACTGTTCAAAATGGAAGAATATGGCAGGAACTGGAAAAACTACTGCTGTCCGTCGTTTCGCAGAGCCACAGAATATCAAAGCCGTCCAAGGCTTTCTTGGATTGACCGGATTCTTTAAAAAGCTTATTCCGAAGTATGCTCATATGGCTCGACCGCTAACTGATCTTTTAAAGAAAGGAGTCGAATTTTCAGTTGGTCCGCTAGAAAAGCATTCCATACAGCAGCTAATGCAGACTTTGTTTGCGACCCAGTATTGAACATTTATGATCGACAGGCTGAAACAGAGGTACATACAGATGCTAGCAAAGACGGCTTGGGAGCAATGCTGATGCAATTCTTTGATGGGAAGTTGCATGCGGTTTTGCACGCAAAAAGACTTCAGAAATGGACTGTAAAAGGCGTAGCTACATTTTAGAGGTGAAGGCAGCTTATCTTGCTTTGAAAAAGTTTCGGCATTACCTTCTAGGCAATTACATCAAGTAGATGACATATTGCATTGCCTTTAAAAAAAACAACCAACAATCTTGACGTACCAAGAGAAGTTTCACAATGAATATTATATATGCAAGATTTTAAATTCGATGTTAAGCACCGTACAGCTGATGATGAAACATGTCTATCACCTCAGCCGCAACCCACACATCTGCTATGACGTTAATCCAGGGATTTAATCGAATTTGAAAAAGGCACAACTGAATGATGAACACGTAGAAGCTGTTTTGGAAATACTAAGACAGCGTCCCTATCAAGACTACATGCTGAAAGGAGGACTTCTTTTTAAATTGATAAAAGAAACTGTTCATAGTTCCGGAAGATATGAAAAGAGAGGTTAAACATGAAACACATGAGCTTGATCATTTTGCAGTACAAAAGACCATACACTCCATCCAGCAGCAGTATTGAATCCCGCTAATTGCGTTAAATGTATCATAAGAAACAAGATGTTGGAAATACATGAAGGGTGGCTATATTGCATATATAATGGAGAAACGGCCCTTCACACGCTGCAAGATGATCACTTAGGACCATAAGATGCAACGTCGAAGCAGTACAAATACATATTTGCAATGGTCGATGCCTTCTCAAAGTTTTGTGTGGCTTTTCCCACTAGATCTACCGGACAAAAGGAAGTAGTTGAAAAGCTGCAAAATTGGTCTAATGGATCCGCGTTTACGTCAACTGCATTTACCGAATACCTGAAGGAACACAATGTTGAGCACGTACGCTGAACTACAGGAGTAGCCAACGACAACGGGCAAATAGAGCGCTTAAAACTATTTAGTCATTCATACCGAAACTATCCATTGATGACATATCAAAATGGTTTAAACATGAACCAAAAGTTCAAAAATAAATCAACTCGAACGTTAATGCAAGGACAAAGACATCGCCATTTCAAGTTGTTTTTGACACAAAAATGAACAACAAAGCCCGAGACCGCATTTTAAAGTTTTTAAACGAGGAAATGGTTGGCTACTTTAATGAAGAGCGCCAAAAGTTGAGACAAATGCCAAAACAAAATAAATATCAAGCATGCACAGCAGGTGTATAAACGAAGTTTTGAAAAAAGCGAAAAAGAGAGCACGGTTACAAGGTTGGGGATCTAATTGCAATTAAAAGAACTCAGCATGTCGCAGGCTTGCTCCTACATTTTTGGGACCGTCTGAAGTCACTAAGGTGAAACGGAAGGGCCGCTACGAAATGAAGAAAGATGGAGACGTCGAAGGTCCTAATACTACAGCTACCAGTGACGATAATATGAAATTGTGGAAATATGTAACCGGGAACGAAGACCTATTGTCATCTGGGGCAGATGACGATGATAAGGAGGGCCAAATGTAAACAGAGGTGCAGACAGAGGCGACAAAGTTAACAGAGATCGACAAAAACAGTCTGTCAGAAGAGTCAAGGCAAACATCAGCAGAGTCGTGAAAAGAGCTCAACATCAAGAAGTTGGAGCAGTCTATTGTTATGAAATTTCGAGATTACACTAAAATAATAATTATAATTTAATCAAAAATAAATATAATAAATAATAATATAATAAACTTGAATATAATAAACTTTATATATATATATATATATACAAGTATATACTAGGTGTCCCGGTGGACTTCGTCCCACCTATCCGTGATTCAATTCATGCTGTATAAACAAAAACCATTTTTATCTCTGTCTAGGATGAAAACATTTGGAATTAAAAGTGTCGAAGAAAAAAGTGGAAGTTATTCCTAACTGCGTGAAATGCATAATTTTCAAAATGAAGACTGGAGAAAAAAAAAAGGATACTTGCATTACTTAGGTTATACAGATAGAAAGATTAGGAAGAGGTTCCGCTGAATACGCTATATATTGACCCCCTCGAAGCCATGGATACTACAATGAAGCTATACAAATATATTTTTGCCATGGTGGATAGTTTTTCAAAATTTATTTGGCTTTATCCAACGAAAGCTACCAGCAGCGAAAAGGTTATCAGAAGCTTACAGAATGAATAACAGTTTTTGGCAATCCAGCACGAATCGTCGCTGATCGAGAAGCAGCCAACGGTATCGAGCACATCTGGAGTACTACAGGAGTTCCAAGAGGCAATGGCCAAGTAGAATGCGTCAATCGTTCAGTGCTATCAGCAGTCTCAAACCTGTCGCCAGAGAGTCCTCAAAATGTTACAAATACGTACCATTGATGCAAAAAGCCGTCAACAGCACAGTGCACTCATCTATAAAAAGGTGACCGTTCGAGCTGTTGTTTGTTGTCAGAATGAACTATGCTGCGGAAAGCCGTATTAGAGAGATGAGAGGCAAAAGATGCGGCAAGATGAAAAAATTGAAATAAAGCAGGCCCAAGTTGAATAGGATTGGTGATTTAGTAGCAGTTCGAAGCACGCAGTTCATAGAAAGAAAGAAACTCGCAAGCCAATACCTTGGACCATATGAAATCACGAAAGTTAAACGCAATGGTAGATATAAGGTTCGCAAAAGCTGCATATGTGGATTGACCTCAAAATACCAGCACCAGCGAAGACAACATAAAATTTGGAAATACGTTGAAAACGAGGAAAAGCCTTGGTCATAGGGGAACGATGATTAATCAGGATGGCCGAATGAAGGATAGTTGACATGTCCATGAATAGCGAGTGGTATTCTCTTGAGTCAGAAATCAGTTGTGAACGGTAGGGTCGTAACGAGGTCAGAGAGAAGTCAAGTCGTGGAAAAGTCAAGAAAGAAATGCGTCGCGAGTCAGCCGTGGTGTACGTACGCAGAAGTATACACCTGTTCTAATTTATATACCTACTAGGTGACCCGGTGGACTTCGTCCCACCTATCCGTGATTCAATTCATGCTGTATAAACAAAAACCATTTTTATCTCTGTCTAGGATGAAAACAACTATTATTGCAAGTATGTAAGGATGTGGTATATGAGTGAGAGGCGTGGAGCGCTGTTCACGCAAATGAAATCTGCAAATAACATAACACTGAGTAATAATTTGTTAAATTCATTTGAATTTATTCTCTCAATGCTATGGCGTGCTCAATATTCTTGGTTAGCCCATTTTTCGCTAGGACAAACAAACTGGAGGGTTTACCCACTCTCGAGCATGCAACGTATAATTGACCATGTGAAAAAACATGGTGTGCTCAAATCTAAGCCACAAACGGACATCGTTTGGCCTTGGGACTTATTAATTGTCATGGCAAATGCCAATCGAATTGGAAACTGGATTCGTTTAAATGGACATGGCACATCTGTCGGGATAATAGGGATTCGCGGTATTAATATCTTTTCACCTCGGAACTTTCCATTGAAATTGCTGGATAAACGTATTTTCTAATGCCACATTGAAAAAAAAATTGAAAACAAAAAAATGTTAGGGGTGGACAACCCTTATCGGTTAGGGGTACGAAAAATAAATGTTAGCCAATTCTCAGGCCTACAGAATATCCCCTCAAAATTTCATCCAAATCGGTCAAGTAGTTTCGGAGGAGTTTGGATACAAACACCGTGGCAGCAGAATTTTATATACAGTATAATGTGCTTAACTGTCTCACCATGTTTGACTCAAAAAAATGTGCACTTATCCTAAATATGCACTTAACCGCAATTCAGCTATAATTCACATTTTTATGTACTTTTGGATGGAATTTATTGTTCTTATTATTAAAATACTTATTTACTTAAAATAATCTGATATCTTTTTTGGAGCAACGTTCTTTGCCCTTATTATCAATAGCTTTTCCTCTAATTATTGAAGCTCTCTAAGTAACCCAGAACAATTATACTCCATCTCTAATTGTTCCAGAGTCTTGATAGCATCAAAACCTTCTTTGACAGTGGGCAGCTTCGGTTCTTTATCACCGCTATTCTCATCGTCATCGTCGCTATGCTGATCTTCGCTAGTCTGCTCAGAAAAGCACTTATTATCTCTTTTGTCGTCAAGGTACCGTAACAATCCAGGCTTTTATCGATTGCCAAATATTCGTCCCAGTTGCCTGTTGACTCCATTTTACTAGTGAAGGTACATTCTTCCCTGAATCCTTTGGGCTTGTCCGCACTTTGATAAAATGTTGAACTTAGCATAGCCTTATAAAAAAGCCCACTTTCGTCAATGTTGAAAATATTGTCCAAATTATAATCCTTAAGTAATCCAGGTAGAATATGAACAACAAAATCATTCACTCCAATTTCGTCACATTCGACAGACTCGCCATGTATTTTTCCATGTTTAATGTTGTAGCGCTTACGCCAACGCCACCACCAGTTACCATCTGGAATGTAATCTACTTTGAATTGATCAAAGAACTCTTTTGCTTTCCCTAGCAACACGTGACGATCCAGTACTGCATTACCAGCACTATGTTTTTTGAACCAAGTACAATGCGTTCTCTACCAAAGCGTGCTTTCCTTTCCATTGGCGCTTGCATTTAAGTCCCGCTGTTGTGGTCGATTGTTGTATGTCACTTTCCTTACTCCACTCTCCTCGTATGATGCTGTTTATTGTTGAAAGATCCACTCTCCTCGTATGATGCTGTTTATTGTTGAAAGATCACAACTGTATTTAACTGCAAGGCTCTTTTTGTTAACATTATCCTTAATTTGTTCGATTATTGATAGTTTTTCTTTGATTGTAAGCCCAATATTTCGCTTTGTTTTACCCATGTCAGAAAATTGATTTGTAAACAAACTATTTACTTGCCATTTATATGGCATTGCCAAGCATAAGTAAACGGTCATGTGCAGTTTGGCGCCACGATCAAAACGAACGCATCCCCCTCCGAGCGGCACTAGTCGCACTCTCTACACTCTGTTTACAGGTTATACGTGACTCACCAGGTTATGGCCAGATATACAACGCTCCCAGCGAGTATAGTGCCAACGAAAAAAAAACACAAATCTAATCACAAAACGAACACTATAATCGGTGGCGTCCTTTTCATTTTACTAGCAAAGAGTGACGATCTATAATAACAACGAAAAAATTATGGAATTTGAAAGAGAAAACAATCAAAATTGCAAAAAAAATTCATGCAGTTATCCTAAAAATGTACTTATATTGAATGCAACTAAATTAATATTTTTCAAACAGAATAGCTTTTCGTGGTACAAAAAAAGTATGATTGGGCAGTTATCTGTAATGTGCAGTTAAGTTGAGGCAGTTAAGCACATTATACTGTATAAGTTATGAAACGTTCCCCTCCCCTCTATTGAATACGCACGACATGCCCTCAGCTGCCAACATGTCGCTTACAGATCCCAATGACCTGCTAGTTGCCACTTTTGCTGATGACACTGCAGTCCTGGGCAGAGATACTTGCGTCTATACAGCCACTGATACGCTTCAGCTGTATCTAAAAAAATTTGAGAACTGGGCCCTACGCTGGAACATTGCAGTCAATCCGGAAAAGTGTGTTTCCGTGACGTACACCCTGAGAAAAGACACATCACCTGGTGTGTTTCTGCATGGAGAGCTCCTCACACAATCGAACGCCCACAAATATCTCGGTGTCACTCTGGATAAGCGACTTACATTTCAACGCCATGTAACGGATGTAACTCGGCGGCTCAAAACAAAGGCGAACAGCATGGCTTGGCTCCTTAGGCCTGGAAACAAACTTTCAGTCTCTAACAAGGCCAAAATTTATAAGGTTGTCTTGGCTCCTATTTGGAAATATGGCATCCAAGTGTATGGCATCGCTGCAAAGTCGCACCTCAACAAAATTCGTGTGGCGCAGTCGCAAATTTTGCGTAAACTATCTGGAGCGGCTTGGTACATCCGAAACAAAGACATTGAAAAAGAGCTGAAGGTACCAAGGATTGGCGATGTCATAAACACACATGCAACTGCGTACGTTAACAAATTGGGAATCCACCCAAACCAGTTGGCACGGAAACTCTCGATGAGGCGACGTGTCTTGGGACTGAGGGCGAGAAGGAGGGTCCTGCGCATTCACCCAACAGATCTACCAAGAAGATTTATAAATTAATTCATAAAATTAATTCATGCCTCCAGGCTCCCTAATTAAGTAGGTTTAAGTATTTAAATATGTAAATACTCAATAGAAATTATGTGATACCCTGCAGTATAAGTTGCTACAAACAGTAACAGTACACTGCACTGTAAATAAATACAATTTAAAAAAAAAAAAAATCCCCTCTATTGACCGCCGCTCTTGCACGCGCTCTCTCCGTTTACGCCACTTGTCGGTCAACCAACTCTCACAGTTCCCACACGAAACCGCCGACTACAACCCCTCGCCCTTGTCGACCAACACTGGAACGTATCCGACAATCGCGCCGGTTGCAATGTGCTGCGTCTGCAGACGACACTTTGTTGTGATCATGCGGACTGCAATTTGGTGCGCCTGCAGACGATACTTTGTTGTTAAGAGCAGCAGAGTCGCCGGACGTGGGCTAAACGGCCGCCGACTTAGCGTGCGACCGCCGACATAGCGGAACTAGCAGAATATTTTGGCCACTTATCCAACAGCTATGCGGGGTCGCCCCTGACCCTGCACTGGCTGCAAATGTTGCCCACAGCAGCAGAGGCGGAGGTCTGTGAGAACCAACCCCAAACTCGAACAGGCCCCAACTACCCAACTAGGAAGATCGCATCAGCAACTAAATTATTTAAAATTATTTGACTAAGGATGCAACATTTACAAATAATATGGAAACGTAACCCTACTTATCTCGTCTATTCTGGGAGGATTTCGAGGGATCAGCTGGGATGTTCTTGATTCTAATAAAATGAGCTATGCGGCTACAAGAGCTAAAATTATTTAGGCAAGCAAGCGAAAAACAAAAAAAAACAAAAAAAAAAAAACAACAATTCCTTTTACCCTAAGCGGAAAATATAAAATTCGATGCAAAAAACTCAAGTTTAGCCCACAATAGTGGCACAAACTGTGAACAGCGAGCCCTAAATCCACCATTAGTAACAAAAACACTCAAGCACTGTAATATAAGCTTGCGGCAAACAAATTTAATAGTGGTCCGCTGAACAGCGGCCGCTGAACATGGATACAAATGCAAAAACCACGATGCCCGCTTCGATCGAGCGTTTACTCAGTCTCGGTGAGCTCTTCAACATAGCACTGAACCAAGACCCTGTGCCGATGCCGGAATCCATGGACGCTGACACTATCAAGCCAGCGCCTCAGCGGATTCAAGTCATTAAGCGGAAAGCATATGGGTCTCCACTGAATACCAAGAAGAAGGCAATACTTGATACCAAGATTCCTGTTCCCAACCACAGCGGCAGCTCAAACCGCTTTGGGTTGCTTGCGCAAACCAGCCATCAAGCAGCTATTGCTGCTGCCAAACGTGATGCAGCCTCATCTGGCATTATCAGTGCAACTTCCAAGGCGCAACCTAAACCCCTCCAATAGTTTTAGAAGGTGTTGAAAGCGCACCCCTGCTGATGGACAACATCTCAAAAATCACTGATCTGAACAAGGTCTCTGCCAAGGCATCGATGGGCGGAGTCCTGAGGATCCACGCGGCAGACGCTAGCACCTTCCGCAGCATAGTCAGCTGACTCGAGACCGAAAAGCTTAAGTTTCACTGTTACCAGCTCAAGGAGGACAGGCCACACCGAGTCTGCGTTAAAGGACTCCACCACAGTACGCTCCATCATCAAATCATTGATGAACTGAAAAGTCTCGGTCACAAGGTGCTAGACGTTCATACACCGAAGAGGCGAAATGAGCGAGGTGCTCCTGCTGCGAATCTCATAAACATGTTCTTTTTGAACATCGCTGCTGCGACGAACAAGAAGGAGATCCTGGCTCTTAAGGGCTTATGCCACATAAGAGTTGTCATCGAGCCCCTTCGCAAGCGAAATACGACAACCCAATGCCATCGATGCCAGCAATTTGGTCGCACGGCCAAATACTGCCGTAAGGCGCACATCTGCCTCAAATGCGCCGGCGAACATCCTGCCAAAGACGGTACGCGACCACGAAGTGAGCCATGCACTTGCTATAACTGTGGTGAACAGCACCCAGCGAATTATTCCGGATGCTCCAAACTCCAGGCATTCCTTCAGCGCTCTAAGCTAAAAATAGGTGTGGGCGAAAGAAGCGAAGTCAACCTATGTCCCATGTTCTACTGGATGGATGCCGATTGCACCTCTCCGAAGCGGAGTCTCCTACGCAGATGTAGCTAAAGCCTGGATGGGTCCTAAGCAGGATCAGCAACAGGTGCGACAACCCTTCCAGCAGCAACCTGAGAGCAGGAAGCTCAGTCGGCAAAGGAGTCGGTCTAGAGGCGGACATCAGCCCCCTTTGGACAATAACACTTTTAGCATCCTGCAGACGCTAAACGAAAGCATGAACGCTCTGCGCTCCCTTCCGGAACAGCAGATTGAAGAAATGAGGATGATGCTACAGCAACGGCAGATGATCCATCTGCTCACTGCTATACACGCGCAGACAACGACAAAATGAAGCCGCTGCGCATCTTAGTATGGAACGCCAACGGCGTCCCCGCGAAACTGCCCGAAGTTGAATGCTTTGTGCTGCGCTACGAAATTGATGTTTCAAGATGTAGTCAAGCCCAAGCTGTATGGTTACGAGGCCTATACTGCAAACGACCCGGGTGAGGGTAACGCCAAAGGTGGATCAGCGATTATGATCAAATCAAGTTTGGTTCATTTTCCTCTTCCTTCAGTAGCCACTGAAAGGGTGCAACTTGCATCTGCAACTATAGAAACTGGGGACGGCATTATAAACTTCGGCGCGGTCTACTGCCCACCGAGATTCGTTTGGACCACAGACAACTTCAAATCCATATTGGAGTAACATCAGCATAAATTCATTGTAGCAGGCGACTGGAATGCGTCCCACTGGCTTTGGGGAGCAGGGAGGTGTAACCAAAGAGGTCATGCCCTGGCAAATCTAATCTTCAACTCAGATGTAAACTCGCTAGCAACAGGTGGACCCAAAAGCTTCCATTATGGCAGTAGAGGGTCTCCAGGCTACATCGATTTTGCGCTGACAAGAGGTATCCTGGGTTTACACTCAGATATCTGGTCGTTTGCTGAGCTCAGCTATTACCACTTACCTCTCATCATCACTCTGGACACAACAGCTACAGCCTATCCCAAAGTCGAGCGGCTTATCAGCAGGCGCACTAACATGGAACGTTTTCAAGAGCACCTCGAGTCGTCACTGAACCTTGACATGGCGCTGAACTCCGAGCGGGACATCGAAGTTGCAATCGACTCTCTCACCCACAACATCCAAGTAGCAGCTAGATTGGCCACTCACACCCCAGGACTGAGACCCGCAGCAGCCAGAATACCGGTCCCCAGAGAGATTCTGCTGCTCATTGCAGAAGAAGAGGCGTTTACGCTCCAGATGGATGAGATCGCGCCACCCGCTGGATTTTTACAGGGCGAAGTTTATCCTCCATCGTGCAGTAGTGGAACACAAAGCAGTATGGTTCGACGACAGGTTAGCCAATATGGGTACTGAAGCCGACGCGACGCACTCGCTCTGGAAGGCCACACGTGCGATCAAAAGACGTTGCCTAAGGAAAGCACCATTGGTGAACAGCAACGGGCATGGTGCCGAACTGATTTCGAGCAAGCAGAAGCGTTTGCCGCGCACCTGGCCGAGCGGTTCCAATCTTTTAACCTCGCCAGTCCGCAGCAGGTTGAAGAGGCTCACGATCAGCTGTCTCAAATGGACATGCCGATCCAACCGTTCGATCCTGCTGAAACAGCTGATGTTATCGCCCAGCAAAACTTTAAAAAAGCACCAGGCCATTATGCAATATGTAATGCCACTCTAAAGGCCCCACCGAGCAGAGCGATCCGCTACGTAGCGATGCTTTTCAATGCTATTGTGAGGCTGCAGTACTTTCCTCCTCTGTGGAAGCTGGGAATCATCTCTATGATACATAAAGCTGGCAAGCCGGAGAAGGACCCTGGATCCTACCGGACGATCAGTCTCCTCCCATCGATCTCAAAGGTGTTTGAGAGACTGATTGCCGCCCGAAAGGTCAGGTTTATAGATGCCCAGGGAATTATTCCAGATCACCAGTTCAGATTCCGTGCTGGTCACTGCACGGTGGAGCAACTGCATCCAGTGGTCGAGCAAATTTTAACGGCCTTCGACTGCGACGAATACTGCAACGCTCTTTTTCTCGATGTCCGGGAGGCGTTTGACCGTGTGTGGCATCCTGGTCTGCTACTGAAAATCAAGAATACCCTGCCTGCGCCTTACTACTGTCTCCTGGCGTCGTACCTTAGGAATAGGAGATTTGCGGTCCGGTTCCACTCTGCGCTCTCAACCGAGTATAATGCGGCAGCTGGAATACCCCTGGGAAGCGTCCTAGGCCCGCTACTATACTGCCTGTATAGCCATGATATACCGCGCCTGGCTATCAGATTCTACGGAACGTCAATGTTAGCCACATTTGCCGACGACGTGTGCATAACGTACAGGTCCAGGTGCGCGCAGGAAGCCGCCAACGGTATCCAGAACTACGCAACAAGATTTTCCGACGGGGCTAGGAGATGGAATATTGGCATTAATGGCAACAAGCCCACGAATGTTTGATACACCCTCAAATGAAGAACGCCACCAGCAGTGCTCATTGACGACACCCCTGTGGAACAGGTTGACTCAGCCAAATACCTGGGAGTCATACTCGACCGCCGGCTCACTTTCTCGAAGCAAGTGAGTGAATTAAGAATACGCATACGGGCCGCTGCGTCAAAGCACTACTGGCTCATGGGCCCGCGTAGCAAACTTTCGCTGAGAAATAAGTTGACTATCTACAATCAAATCATAGCTCCTATTTGGAGGTTTGGAGGTATGCGTGCCAAATTTGGGATCTGGCGTGTGACAGCCGGATCCGCAGAATCCAGAGCATCCAAAATAAGATGGTGAGGACAATCACTGACTGCGAGTGGTATGTGAGGAACACCACCCTCCACAGTGACCCAAAGCTGCTCACGGTCTTTGAAACCATAAATTTCCACTCCAGCCTCTACAACGACCAACTGGGGCGCCATCGCAACCGACTCGCTAAGGGTCTTACCAGACCTCGCCCATAAAGGAGGCTCAACAGGCGACTTCCTAGGGACCTTATTGACCGTCTGCCAACAAGACGCACAGCAAGATGATGATAAGCCAAACGATATACTCCCCATCGTCTTTCTTCCTTTTATATTTTTTGTTTTTAAGTTTTGTAAATATTGTTAGTTTGTAAGTTTAAATTTAGTAATAATGGTAACGCTAAGCACACTTAGCCAGCGAGCCTCTCGGGCAGTATTAATAGATGCCAAGGAAACCATGGGGTTTTAAGATATCCTGTATGCCTCAATAAATAGTTCTACAAAAAAAAAAAATTAAATTTTAAAGAAACGACCACCCGCCGCGGTGAGAATTCCACTCCCATCTGTAACTGGAACAACATTCTTCACGGGCGCAAAAAAGTTGTACATAATTGAATATTAAGACCACCCGCCGCAGCGTTAATACAGTCTCCGTCCCGAAGGGGAGCACGTTATACGCGGGCGGAAAGGTGTCTAAATCGGAAAATTAGAAGAAAGCTCCTATGTAATGACCTACTGCGACGATTCGTCTACACTCGCTGTAGCTTATTCCCGAGTGTAATGTTCGTAGTTCAAAAATACCACATTAAAATGAAAAAAAAAAAATAAATAAATAATTAAAAAAAATTAAGTTTAAAAAAAATAAATTGTTAATAAAGTGTGTGGCAATCTGCTGGATAGGCTGAGTGGTGTGGAGGCACCCGAAAAAGGTACCCAGTGGATTGTGAGGCAACCGTACCTTAGTAGGCTAAAGGCTAAAGGAAGGCCAAAAAGGAAAAAAACGTACCACCGTGCCCAGTGCTAAGTTCAACTATTCGCCAAATCGCCCCTCACTGTCACTAAAATTACGAATAAAATAATAACATAAACAAATATCAAGAAACCATTGTCAATAAATACTACTAGATTTTTCCAAAAATCTCTTTTTCTTTTTCCCTCAGATTTTGAGACACGTACACGGAAAGACACCACAACCAGCACAACACCAACACAATTTGTCAAGGGTGAGTGAAACAACATAATTATCCAAATTGTACCTTTAAATTTTTTTCCGTTAACGCCATAAAGTTAGAAGTATACAACATTTTTTTGTTTACTAAAGGAAGTTCTTGGTTGTCTGTTTGCACTCCTATCCGCTGTCCGTTATTAAGGGAAATAGAAGAATTTAAGGAAATTCTGAATGCACTCCTTGCCCAAACGACCGGCCTCAAGGATGACATGAGGAAAATTTATAGTAGAATTAACGTTTTAGAAACTGAAAACGAAGCCCGTAACCCGGTGGTAGCTCCACCGGTGCCCTTGGCACGTGCGCGCAATGAGTTTGATTTAAAAGAATCTTTTGCGCTCCCAGATTGCGTTAAGAAACGTTCGAAGGTTAGTCTGAGAGATATGTCTCTTGGATGAATTAATCAATGGATTAAAATGAATGGGACACCCAATGGAGGTAGTTAAAGCCTTGTCTGAACATTCTAGGGACAGGGCCCTTGACGTCTTTATTCGAGGAGTTGGTAATGATGCCTCTAGATTATTGGTTATGCGCAGATCAAAGGACTTGCAGGAAGCCTACTACTTTTGTAAGAAGTTACGGCAGTTACCCCGAGGGGAGGTTCCTTCGCCCATCCTCCGCCACCAGCCAATTTTGCACCGAATACCAGATTTTACCGGCCGGCAGGCGCCCCTTTTTTTACTTCCCCCTATCAGGAAAATGGTAGACCGGGATATAGTGGCTCTTAAAATAAGATAATAAATAATAAGAGAATTAAGATGAAATCAAACTGGTAGGGTTAGTCACACCGCTTCGAATACAAAGTAGATCAGAACGAGGTTTCTGGTGTGAAAAGAATGTCATCCAATTACCAGAATCCATTACAAAGGGCAACGAAACTCTATCACATGGACCCTATGCTAGACTCTTCGTCTCCAATCTCTATCCCTTGCCCTTATTATGATCAACTCGGGGCTGAGAACGTTAGCATGCCTCATCAGAATTCTATGGAAGAGAGGGATGTTTCGGAAATAGGCTCAGAAGGCCCAAATTTTATGACCGAGGCCTCTTAAGCGTCCCAGACTTAGAGTGTGAGGGAAAAGATGGGGTTAAACTACAATTTTTGATCGAAACCGGCGCGGTGTGTTATTGAGGGCTCTAGACACATGGCCCGTACTCCAGAAATGGACGTATTAAAGAAACGTATAAAGTTTTTGTAATATAAGGGTCATTGAATTCCTTAGACCATCTTTTAATGAAACCAAGCACGCCCTTGGCTTTATTAACCATCGCAGAAGTATGGTCGGAAAATTTAAGTTTAGCATCTAATAGGACACCAAGATCGTTAACCTGGGTTAATCTATCTAAGGAAATCCCATAGAGAAAGTATGTGTCCTGGTTAGGGCACGAACGATAAAAAGACATAAGCTTACATTTTGACCCATTAACTTTTAAGAGATTGGTAGAACACCACTTTTGAAAATTGTCCAAATCCGACTGAAGTTTATATTGGGCAGAAGGGGATTTGTATTGAAGACAAAGCTTAACGTCGTCTGCATACATAACAACCAGAGAGTTTGTTATGGCAGGGGGTAGGCCGTTAATGTAGCACTAACAAGGCGAGAGTGTACATCCTTAAAAAGAACACGTTGGGTTCTCCCAGCTAAGTAGCTAGAAATCCACGTGAGAAGGTCTGAGGGAAATCCTAGGATACTAAGTTTACTCAAAAGGAGTGAGTGGTTGACAGAGTCAAATGCTTTACTAAAGTCCGTATAGATGACATCTGTTTGAAGGCCTTTACGGATGGCTTTTCCGAGTGGTGGAGTAATGTTTTATTGGAATGAATAAGAGGATAACATTAAGAAACAAATTTAATTCTGATTGTACAAAACTTGGCGTGCTCTCCGTTCCCTCGTGCCTTTTGATCTCTTCTCTTCTTCTTATATATATCGGTATCGATAGAATACCGAGTAACTATTGCTTAAATCGGTTCCTGCATAAATATTCTTCCCTTCCAAGAACCGGCTCGTTACACATCTATAATAAAGGAAGTCAGCTCCAAGAGGTTTGTGGTGGTGGAGCGACGCTTTATGAAACCATGCTGGCATGGAGAAATAATTGAACTCCAGAGATGTTGAAGATGTGGTGTTACCAATTTTTCAAAAAGCTTTGAAATTGCTGACAATTTAGAGATTCCTCTATAGTTTGTAGCATCCGATTTTTTTCCTCTTTTGTGTAGGGAAATTATGAAGTATTTCTTCCACATTTGTGGAAAAATTGATGTTTCCAGAGACAAAGACAAAAGTTTTAGAAAAGGTCTCCACAATGGCTTAGCGCAGTTTTTCAGTACACAGCCAGGAACACCATCAGGACCTGGCGAATAGACTGGTTTCACCCTCAGAAAATCCGCTAACACACTGCTTACAGAGAAAATTGGTCTGAAATTAAGATCGGCTGATTGAATGTTGTATGAATAAGGCTGATCCATAATTGTAGGAAATGAGTTCGTTGTTTGAAAGAAAGTTGCGAATAGATCGGTAATACTCTGATCAGTAGTCGCAGATACATTTTTAAACGAAATTACCCCTAATTCTTCTCCCCCCGGAGAAGAGACATGCTTACGCTTAGTTTTAACAAAATTATAAAACTGCTTCGGATCCTGTGTAAACTGGATCCGACAGTGGTATATATAATTCTTATAACACTTAGCGTTATGCACGGTGAAGTTTGACCGAGCTACTAAGTATCTTGAAAAATTTACATTGCAGCCAGTTTTCTTATATCTCTTAAGGAGTCTGTTTTCAATGTATTTTAAGTTTTTAAGGCTCCTTGTAAACCACGGAGGGTCGGTCGAGGCGGATGGCACGCTAGAGTCGAAGAAAGCGTTAAGCGTTTTGTAGAATGTTTCTAAAGCGATATTATAATCGAATGTATAAATTGTTTAAAGGGGGAGAATCACCTGTCACGGCTTTGGTGTTACGGTTGGTAAGACCGCGACATCAGTCCTTACCGGGGGTCCGGACGGTGGTTTACCCTTAGCAGTGGATTTTAAGGGGGTCGACTCTACTCGTGCCGGAGGAATCACCTGATGTGATACCCTGGATGGTAATTCAGACGAGTTATGCTCGATTATGGAGTCAAATTCAAAAACCGCATTTGTGTTTTCAACTCCTCTTGGAGACACTATCGTATTTAGCAATGATTACGATAGCCATTGGACAAACCTTCGCTTGGTCTTTGAGAGCCTGAAAAAGCCCAGATTTCATGTAAATCTATCTCAAACGCAATTTCTGTCAACCCAGGTTGAATTCCTCGGGTATATCATCGTCATTACGGTATCAGAGCAGATAAAAAAAGGTAGAGGCAATATCGAAAATAAAGCTTCCAACGAATGTCAAAGAATTGAAGAGCTTCCTTGGTATGACGTCTTGCTATAGGAAGTTTATCCGTGTTATGCCAAAATCGTCAAACCCCTGACTAACCTGACTCGCGGCGAGTCCGCTCAAGTAAAAGCAAACCAATCTAAAAAGATTCCGGTCGAGCACGACGATGCGGCCTTGCACGCCTTCGACAAGCTGAAATCAATCCTTTCCTCTTCCGAAGTACTTGCTGTTCCGGACTACATCAAGCCATTCCATTTGACTACGGGCGCCTCTAGTTGCGCTATTGGGGTTATTCTGTACCAAGACATGGAGGGAAAGGATCAACATATTGTTTACATTCATGGACCCTGTCTAAGACCGAGGAAAACTATGAAACACAGAAATGGAGATGCTTGATATAGTCTGGGCTTTGGATAACCTCAGGTCGTATCTGCACTGCGCTTCGTCAGTCAAGGTGTATACCGATCACCAACCCTTGATCTATGCTCTACAGAGCAAAAATTTCAACGAAAAATTGAAACGTTGGAAGTCTACAATAGAGAAGTACAACTGCGTACTCATCTACAACCCCGATAAAACCAACGTCGTTGCTGACGCACTTTCACGAATTGTTCCCATGAATCACTATTTTGATTGCGATCGTTCGGATACTTGCTGAGTCGTACCGGCCTATAAGCCTCGTACCCTCCCTTTCTAAATTATGGGAGAGACTTATTGCCAATCGGATCAACGACATTATAAGACAATGTAATATCTTGCCGGATCATCAATTCGGATTTCGAAAGGGATACGGCACTATAGAACAGGTCCACAGACTGGTGAAACATATATTACAGGCTTTTGACGACTGCGAGTACTCCAACGCTATTCTTTATATATATGCAACAAGCCTTCGACAAAGTATGGCTGTATGTTGGATTGTTATGCAAGATAAAGACCCTACTACCTGCGCCCTACTTCTGCATTTTAAAGTCATATCTGGAAGGACGACAATTTAAAATCAAGGTGAGAAATAACTACTCCTCTATATATCAAATGAGGAGTACTACTATACTCCTTGTACACTGCTGATATTCCTTGTCCGAGTTTCGAACACATGAAAGCACCGAACAAGGCTCTTATGGCAACCTATGCAGATGACATCGCAGTTGTATACAACTCTAGGGACAGCAGAGAGGCAGCTAACGGATTACAAGAATATATTATGGCTCTGGCAGCCTGGTGTAAAAAGTGGAACCTAAAAATAAACCCATTGAAAACATCAAATCCATGCTTTACACTGAAAACGCTCATCCAGAACACCCCTCCAATCCGTCTAGAAGGAGTTACCCTGAATCAGCCGCGGCAAGCAACATATCTAGGTATCACCCTGGACAAACGTCTCACCTTTGGGCCGCATCTCAAAAACACAGTAAAGAAATGTGGTCACAGATTACAACAGCTGAGATGGCTCATGAATAGAAGGAGCACTCTTTCGCTGAGGTGCAAAAGAGCTGTGTATGCGCACTGTATCGTACCGATTTGGTTATACGGGATCCAGATTTGGGGAATCGCAGCCAAATCTAATTATAAACGCATCCAGGTGATGCAAAATCGCGCACTACGACAAATAACCAACTGTCCCTGATATATACGTAACTCCACACTTCATAAAGATCTCAATCTTCACACAGTTGAGGAACAAATTGGAAGACACAAGTCGATATAGCGATAGACTACTGAGACATAGCAGTCTCCTGGCAAGACGTCTTATCCCCACTCGACCTTTGAGACGACTTAAACCGCAAGGCTTCGCCAAGACAATTGGACAACAGTATAAACTTTTCACTTATGTTCCAACTTCACTTATTTTGATATAGTGTTTGGCAATTCTTAAGAATATTTCTGTACCCTGTGTATGTTAAGGTACAATATTTTGATGTACGGATTCTTCACTTAAATATATACACAAAAAAAAAAAAAAAAAAAAAATTATCCAGGACGCAACCCAAATATATACCCAGATATGATAAAATCGTGCTACAAAGGAGTAAATCATCAAAGCCATATATAAGCTGTTTGAAAGCTGACATCGTCCCAAGGAAAGTTTTCAGGCAAGCTCACACGGCAAGCTTATCATGATGTCTGCGTTTCCTAATAATTCTGGTGCCTTGGTCTTGATCACTAGTTTAATAGATAGACAATGCCAAAGCTAGGGATTTGATAGGGCAGTGAGGTATTCGCTGGACGACGCCCCGCTTAGAAGGCCGCACCTAGCAACCCTGAAAGTAGTCCTGGCTAATCTTTGTCAATAGTTTAACTTTTGTTAGGCATCGCATGGGTCTATCATAGAAACCATTTTCATTAGCAGCTTACTTATAAGGAAAAGCGACTGTGAGGTAAGTAGCGACTTTACCTTCAGCAATCATTAGGCATCACATTTTACCCTGGGAGAAGGAAGTAAGGAACGGCTTCCTTTTTTTTTTTTTTGTTTATTATCGTCGGAATCAGTTCAGAGCCTTCTGAATGCAACCAGACGGGGGAAATGGAGGTTTATAATTTTGCTACATTAACACTTTAATACATTTATTACATTTAATACATTTATACATCTATGAGTTTGGCGGGATTTATAAGATCACTTGCCAGAGAGTTTGGGTGTGATGCCAATTTCTCCGCGTATCGGCTGCTGATGAAGTTGATCTGATCACCAATCAGAGTAATTCGAAGATCCCTTAGGATAGCGTGGTTGGACACGTACGAAGGGAGCCCGGATGCAAGCTGAGCAGCACGTGTCTGGACAGTATTCAGCCTGCCAAGCTGGTGCTTAGAGGCCGTTCCCCATATTTGAATGGCATAGGTCCAAGTAGGGTTTAGTAATACCTTGATGAGTAGTGCTTTAGTTTGGAGTTGTAGTTTGCTAGACCGTAGGAGCCAGTCTATTTTTTTCATTTTTAAAAGGCACTTGGTCTTTACCGCTGTGATATGGGCCCGCCAGATGAGTTTCCGATCCAGGTGAACTCCTAGGTAACAGTGGGAATTGACGTTGCCTATCAACCCACCGTTAAATGATAGGCCAGCGCAGGTGCCGGGACGGAGCGTGAAGGTCACACAAGCGGACTTAGCACAGTTGATGGCAGTATTCCACTTGGCTGCCCAAGCTTCAATGTCGTGCAGCCATTCTTGTACTGCATTCGAGGCCGTTTGCAGTGACATGTGAGACTGGGGGACGGAACTGGCATATCTGCTCTGAATGGGGTGTACAAAAAGGGTCCGAGTACACTTCCTTGAGGAACTCCTGCGTTCATGGCCAGCATTCTCGATCGAGAGTCTCTCACTGCCACCTCGAAAGTCCGATCGGTGATGAAGGATCTCAGGATATTATAGTGGGGTCCTGGAAGGAGAGCCTTGAGTTTGTATTGTAGACCCTCGTGCCATACCTTATCAAAAGCTTTCTTGACATCGAGGAAGACTGCCACCGTGTAGAGCTTGGACTCAAGGGCGTGCGTTACGCGATTGACAAGACGGTGGACTTGTTCCGGGCAACCGTGTGACTTCCTGAAGCCAAATTGATGTTGGGGTATGTATCCTGATACCTGCGGCATATCCATCAATCGTTTTATCAGGATGCGTTCAAAGACCTTAGAAAAGGCTGGAAGTAGACTTATTGGGCGGGAGGAGTCTATCTGCGTTGGAGGTTTGCCGGGTTTGGGTATCATAACGATCCTCGCACGCTTCCATTGCTTAGGGAAGTGCCCTAATCTTAGGATAGCATTATAAATTTTTAATAATGCCATAACTCCTTTGTGAGGAAGGTGTTTGGCTGCCCGGTTGTTAATACCATCGGGTCCAGGTGTCTTTTTTTGTTGGAGGCCCTCTAATTGCAGAGTGACTTCTTGCGGCGTGGTATGTTTTATGGGAAGGTTTGGTGGATTAGGCACATCCAAAAAGCTAGCGAATTCTTCTCTGTGGGAGTCGTCCGTCAAACGGAAGGGGGTGAAGGTGGAAAACAAATGCTCTGCAAATGCGTTCGCTTTGTCACAATCTGTTTTCAGCCACAGGCCACAGTGTCCCCAGACGGGCGATTGGCAGAGCGGCTGCCTCTTTATTCCTCTCGTTAGCTTCCATACTAAGAAGTCGCTGCAATTGTCAGGGCCGGCTCCCTCAAGTAGGCTGTTGAAGTTAGTTGCAGGATCTCCTGTTGCTATTAAACGCCTTCTGAGGTGTCTTTTAAGGTTCAGAAGAGCTCTTGCCTCCGGATTTAGTATTGATCTACTAAAAGTTTTCGGGCTTACTTGGCGTGGTGAAGGAGTAGCCTGTCGTCCTGCCTCAATGAGGGTAGCAGTGAAGCAGTCGACATATGCATCCAGCTCGTCGCTAGTGTTGATGGGCGAATTGAGCGCGACATTATCCTCGATGTGTGCTTTAAAAAGACCAAGGTTCGCATGCGGGGGTAGTGTTCTAGAGGTTCCCTGAAAGTATTGGGCCTCCTCATCCAGTTCAAAGAAAAGCGGGAGATGGTCAGATGAAAGCTCAGTGAGGGCTCTTACCTGGATTTGTTGCTGTCCGAAGCCTTTTGATATGCCAAAGTCAATGGCGCTGGGAGAGGCGCTCACCCGGTAGGGGTAGCAGGTAGCTTCGCCTGTAGCTACTATGTCGATGCCCTCGTCTGCTAAAGCAGAGGACATGACCCTGCCTCTGGCACACATTCTGTGGTTGCCCCACCACCTATGTTTGGCGTTCCAGTCCCCTGCAGCAAGGTATTTCCTGTCGAGTTGCGAAAAAAGTTCCAGAAAGTCTGTCTCCTCCCACCTGTAGGCAGGGGGGCAATAGACTGAGGCAACGTCGAAGGATCCTCTGCTTGCAGACAGTTTTATGCCGACTGCTTGTATGTGTTCTTCCGACAGTGTAAAGGACGGTTGGTGGGAGACTGTGGATCTTATGATAATTGCCGCTCCTCCGTGCGGCCTACCATCCGGGTGGTTGGCAGAGTGTAGGGTGAAGCCGGAAATTCTAAAGCTGGACCGGGTGTTGAAGTGCGTCTCGGACAACATGAGGATGTCGATGTTATGAAGTTCTATGAAGGCGATGATTTTCGAGGAGGCCCCGTTGGCGTTCCAGGATGCAATTTTAAATCGACCCATTATGAGAGGTGGTGGTGGGAGGGAGCAAGCGAAGGAAAACTTGCATGACGTTCCGCAACCACCGTATTCGCCTGAATTGGCTCCGTGTGACTTCTGGCTATTCCCAAAACTCAAGAGACCACTCCGGGGAACGCGTTTCGAGTCGATTGAGGAGATAAGAGCTGAATCGAAGAAGGCGCTGATGGCTATACCGGAAAGGGACTATTTGGCATATTTCGAGGATTGGAAAAAACGTTGGCATAAGTGTATTTTATCGGGAGGGGATTACTTTGAAGGGGATGAAATTGATGTAGAAGAATAAATAAAGATTTTTCATTTTACAAACAAATTCACCTTACTTTTTGCCCACAGTAGTATATAAAAAAAAAAAAAAAAAAAATTGCCTTAGATACTGAGGGAGCCTCCACCGTGCTTAGTACGGATGTAGATTGGACCCACCTACTTCCCCGTGTGGAATCTCCCATTAACATCCCTGTACGATCGGAATATTTGTGCGAACAACCCTAACGTGGCTTCGAACGCCAACTGATTCCTGTAGGGGTTGGCCTTTTATCTGATTTAGTCGTTACCTTGGAAAAGTATCTTAGACCATCGGTGATCAACAGGGTTGAAATCCCGGAAACCTATCTGCCATCGTTTCAACGCCTCTGCTTAGAGAATTCGGCTGGGCTCAAAATTTGCATAACGCAGAGGCTGGTGATAGATTTGTTAGATCCCGGAGAGATCTGCGAAGTTGCTGAAAGGGAACATCGTAGAGCTCATAGGGGTCTTAAAGAAGTGCTGTTGCAGCTTCTGGAAAAATACTATTTCCTTCAAATGGCAAGTACCATCCGCAAGCAACTTTCATCGTGCAAGTGTTGTAAGCTCTATAAGTACGAAAGACACCCCAATAGACCGCTTCTAAAGCCGACACCTGTCCCAAGATATCTATGTGAAGTTCTTCATCGATATTTCCACCTTGGAAAAAAAGGGCTACCTTAGCTGTATAGACAAATTCACCAAGGTTGCTAAGCTCTTCCCGCTAGAATCAAATTCTTTGATTTATTTGCGGGAAAAACTGGTAGAGCTACTCAATTATTTCACCGTTCCACAGGTACTGGTCTCCGACAACGAGGGGGATCTTCTGTGCCCGACGGTACCTTCCTCGAGATTTAACAGTGTTTGAGTAACGAATACCCTGGCTTCAAAACTAACAAATGAAATAGCAACTCTGTTCACTCGGTGACTAACAGAAAGCCAGCGAATTTATTTTTCGACCGCTCGCCAAGAATTAACTATCCAGATTTAACTAATTTCACTCAATGACTCCAGTCCTGGAGGAGATTGCTACTTAAGGCGGAGGTGATTGTTTAATATAGAATTCTTACGGTCAAAAGCAAGACAGGTAAAATTATTCATATAGACAGACAGATAGACAGAGAGATAGTCAGACAGATAGACAGACAGATAGACAGACAAATAGACAGACAGATAGACAGACAGATAGACAGACAGATAAACAGACAGATAGAGCAGATAGACAGACAGAGAGATAGACAGACAGATAGACAGACAGATAGACAGACAGATAGACAGACAGATAGATAGACAGACAGATAGACAGACAGATAGACAGACAGATAGACAGACAGACAGATAGACAGACAGATAGACAGACAGATAGACAGACAGATAGACAGACAGATAGACAGACAGATAGACAGACAGATAGACAGACAGATAGACAGACAGATAGACAGACAGATAGACAGACAGATAGACAGACAGATAGACAGACAGATAGACAGACAGATAGACAGACAGATAGACAGACAGATAGACAGACAGATAGACAGACAGATAGACAGACAGATAGACAGACAGATAGACAGACAGATAGACAGACAGATAGACAGACAGATAGACAGACAGATAGACAGACAGATAGACAGACAGATAGACAGACAGATAGACAGACAGATAGACAGACAGATAGACAGACAGATAGACAGACAGATAGACAGACAGATAGACAGACAGATAGACAGACAGATAGACAGACAGATAGACAGACAGATAGACAGACAGATAGACAGACAGATAGACAGACAGATAGACAGACAGATAGACAGACAGATAGACAGACAGATAGACAGACAGATAGACAGACAGATAGACAGACAGATAGACAGACAGATAGACAGACAGATAGACAGACAGATAGACAGACAGATAGACAGACAGATAGACAGACAGATAGACAGACAGATAGACAGACAGATAGACAGACAGATAGACAGACAGATAGACAGACAGATAGACAGACAGATAGACAGACAGATAGACAGACAGATAGACAGACAGATAGACAGACAGATAGACAGACAGATAGACAGACAGATAGACAGACAGATAGACAGACAGATAGACAGACAGATAGACAGACAGAAGACAGACAGATAGACAGACAGATAGACAGACAGATAGCAGACAGATAGCAGACAGATAGACAGACAGAAGACAGACAGATAGCAGCAGATAGCAGAGATAGACAGACAGAAGACAGACAGATAGCAGACAGATAGCAGCAGATAGCAGCAGATAGCAGACAGATAGCAGACAGAAGACAGAAGATAGCAGACAGAAGCAGACAGAAGCAGACAGATAGCAACAGATAGCAGACAGATAGCAGACAGTGAGACAGACAGATAGCAGACAGAAGCACAGAAGCACAGAAGCAGCAGAAGCAGACAGATAGCAGAAGATAGCAACAGATAGCAACAGAAGCAGACAGAGACAGACAGATAGCAGCAGATAGCAAATAGACACAGAAGCAGCAATAGCAGCAGATAGCAGCAGATAGCAGACAGAAGCAGACAGAAGCAGACAGATAGCAGACAGAAGCAGACAGATAGCAGCAGATAGCAGCAGAAGCAGCAGATAGCACAGAAGCACAGATAGCACAGATAGCAGAGATAGCAGAGAAGCAGCAGAGCACATAGCAGCAGAAGCAAGAAGCACAGAAGCAGACAGATAGCAGACAGATAGCAGCAGATAGCAGACAGATAGCAGACAGATAGCAGACAGATAGCAGACAGATAGCAGACAGATAGCAGACAGATAGCAGACAGAAGCAGACAGAAGCAGCAGATAGCAGCAGATAGCAGACAGAAGCAGACAGATAGCAGACAGATAGCAGACAGAAGCAGACAGATAGCAGACAGAAGCAGCAGATAGCAGCAGATAGCAGACAGAAGCAGACAGATAGCAGACAGATAGCAGACAGATAGCAGACAGAAGCAGACAGATAGCAGACAGATAGCAGACAGATAGCAGACAGATAGCAGACAGATAGCAGACAGATAGCAGACAGATAGCAGACAGATAGCAGACAGATAGCAGACAGATAGCAGACAGAAGCAGACAGATAGCAGACAGATAGCAGACAGATAGCAGACAGATAGCAGACAGATAGCAGACAGATAGCAACAGATACAAGAAGCAGCAGATAGCAGCAGATAGCAGACAGATAGCAACAGATAGCAGACAGATAGCAGCAGATAGCAGCAGATAGCAGCAGATAGCAGACAGATAGCAGACAGATAGCAGACAGAAGCAGACAGATAGCAGACAGAAGCAGAAGATAGCAGACAGATAGCAGACAGAAGCAGACAGATAGCAGACAGATAGCAGACAGATAGCAGACAGATAGCAACAGATAGACAGAAGACAGCAGATAGCAGACAGATAGCAGACAGAAGACAGCAGATAGCAGCAGATAGCAACAGAAGCACAATAGCAGCAGAAGACAGCAGATAGCAGCAGATAGCAGACAGATAGCAGACAGATAGCAGACAGATAGCAGCAGATAGCAGACAGATAGCAGACAGATAGCAGCAGATAGCAGCAGATAGCAGACAGATAGCAGACAGATAGCAGCAGAAGCAGCAGATAGCAGACAGAAGCAGAAGATAGCAGCAGATAGCAGACAGATGCAGACAGCAGCAGATAGCAGCAGATAGCACAGATAGCAGCAGATAGCAACAGATGAGAAGATAGACAGACAGAGAGATAGCAGACAAAGAGCAGACAGATAGCAGACAGCGACAGATAACAGACAGAAGCAGACAAGATAGCAGCAGAGAGATAGACAGACAGATAGACAGACAGAAGACAGACAAATAGACAGACAGATAGACAGACAGATAGACAGACAGATAGACAGACAGATAGACAGACAGATAGACAGACAGGAAGACAGACAGATAGACAGACAGATAGACAGACAGATAGCAGACAGATAGACAGACAGATAGACAGACAGATAGACAGCAGATAGCAGACAGAAGACAACAGATAGACAGCAGATAGCAGACAGATAGCAGACAGATAGCAGACAGATAGACAGCAGATAGCAACAGATAGCAGACAGATAGCAGACAGATAGCAGACAGATAGCAGACAGATAGACAGCAGATAGCAGACAGAAGCAGCAGATAGCAGCAGATAGACAGCAGATAGCAGACAGAAGACAGATAGACAGACAGATAGCAGACAGATAGACAGACAGATAGACAGACAGATAGACAGACAGATAGACAGACAGATAGACAGACAGATAGCAGACAGATGCAGACAGATAGACAGACAGAAGCAACAGATCAGACAGCAGATAGCAGCAGATAGCAACAGAAGCAGACAGATAGACAGCAGATAGCAGCAGATAGCAGCAGATAGACAGCAGATAGCAGACAGATAGCAGCAGATAGCAGACAGAAGCAGACAGATAGCAGACAGATAGCAGCAGATAGACAGCAGATAGCAGCAGATAGACAGCAGATAGCACAGATAGCAACAAAGACAGACAGATAGCAGACAGAAGCAGACAGAGACAGCAGATAGCAGCAGATAGCAGCAGATAGCAGACAGAAGACAGACAGATAGCAGACAGATAGCAGACAGAAGCAGACAGATAGCAACAGATAGACAGCAGAAGCAGCAGATAGCAGACAGATAGCAGACAGATAGACAGACAGATAGACAGACAGATAGCAGACAGATAGCAGACAGATAGCAGACAGAAGACAGACAGATAGCAGACAGATAGCAGACAGACAGACAGACAGATAGACAGACAGATAGCAGACAGATAGACAGACAGATAGCAGACAGATAGACAGACAGATAGCAGACAGATGCAGACAGATAGACAGACAGATAGACAGACAGATAGACAGACAGATAGACAGACAGATAGCAGACAGATAGCAGACAGATAGCAGACAGATAGCAGACAGATAGCAGACAGATAGCAGACAGATAGACAGACAGATAGCAGACAGATAGCAGACAGATAGCAGACAGATAGCAGACAGATAGCAGACAGATAGACAGACAGATAGCAGACAGATAGACAGACAGATAGCAGACAGATAGCAGACAGATAGACAGACAGATAGACAGACAGATAGCAGACAGATAGACAGACAGATAGACAGACAGATAGACAGACAGATAGACAGACAGATAGACAGACAGATAGACAGACAGATAGACAGACAGATAGACAGACAGATAGACAGACAGATAGACAGACAGATAGACAGACAGATAGACAGACAGATAGACAGACAGATAGACAGACAGATAGACAGACAGATAGACAGACAGATAGACAGACAGATAGACAGACAGATAGACAGACAGACAGACAGAAATACGTACTGAACGAAGCA